>CAMTDV010000023.1:87254934-87282744 GCA_947069175.1 Scalesia atractyloides
TAAGCAGATAACAACCACAAACTAAGGCGAAGCTGAGTCAGGGACCAGATTCCAGGTTAATCACTCAAGGTGCCTGGACAAGCCTTTACTCAGGAGCCACAAGTGAATGACACAAAACCAAGCAGAGATACCACTTAATCACAACAAAAAACCATACAATGTCACACCCCGACCCGCAGCGGAATAAGAGTCGGGGCATAATTGGGTTATCACCAAAGCTCATGATGTTTACTAATATGTTTCATATTTATTAAATTCAAATTACATCTCAAAGTTCCAAGTCAAATTCATACAATACAAGGAAAGGAAAAATTAACTAAAACAATCCATAATCTAAACTGGTTTATTCTTCTAAGCCGCCCTATATGTTTCTTGCTTCAACTTGATCACCTGTATCATGTGTAAAAATGGGAAATTTTGGGTCAACAAAAGTTGGCGAGTGAACCTTGTTAAAAACATTTGTTATTGATTCATTATTGTAATTAATATAGGAAAATTGTGCAATAATCATATATGAACAAATGTATGTAAACATAACGATCACAAACCACCTTGCTTAAGTATATAATAAGAATGACAATGTATATGTTGGCAACGTCCCGTTCACGCTCATAGGTAATGGGGAACGGATGACCTATGCTAATGTATGTGAGATCAAGGCTCAATCAAACGGAGCCGATCTTATGTTGGCAACGCCTGGTTCACGCTCATAGGTAATGGGGAACAGCTCACGCTCATAGGTAATGGGGAGCGGCGGCCTATGAAATGTATGTACTGAAAATGATAAATTAAATCTAAATATCAACCACACAAACCACTGATACATATTGGATACACATTTGATCATGAACATGATGGATGCACAAGTGTTTAATTAAAATAAATAAATAGCGACACATGATACACCCCAAAATGTGATTAAAACGGGGAATTGGTAGAGATTCACTCACATTGGGTGCGTTTGCTTGAAGATGTTGAATGCGCACGAGTTTAGAGGATGGATCGACGAGGAATAACTAACTTAATTAATAACGAAAAAGTACGGTAAGTATGTGGATTTTATTAACTATTTTAATAGGATTTTTGGATAAATTTTCGTGAGTTTAAGGCTATTTTCTAACTTTAAAAACGTTATTTTTAAGTATTTTTAATTGATTTTTAAATTAAATAAATAAATAAAAATAATAAAAAAATATTGACTTTTGACCGTTGACCGGTCCGGTTGCTTATATATGTGCGCTGGGTGAGACTCGAACCCGTGACCTCCCGTACGCGTGCACGCAGCTCTACCAACTGAGCTAAATGTCTAACCCGAAATATTTCTGTTTTTAATTATATTTATATACTATTTAACTTAATCCGAAAATCATTTATTTTAAAAAGGATTTTAATTGAATTGAACCGGTGCTGACCACAGGTCTCGAACCCGGGACCTGTGGGTTAACGTGCACACAGTCCACCGCTGGACTGTGTGTCTAACCTGGTTAATAATCCGGTTTTTATTATACTTAACATGATTTTGAGAGTTAACCCGGTTTAGTTAAAAAGGCATTTTTATTTCAAGAGAGTAAGGTTGGGACAGGAATCGAACTCGCGACGTATGTGTATTTGTTTGCACACAGTCCACCGCTGGACTGTGTGTCTAACCCGTTCAGAAAACTGATTTTAATTAATCTTATATTATAACCCGTCTTCATCTTCTTCGCTCAAGAACACAGACAGTGATAACTTGACTGATTTATGTCTAATTTGATTATCAAACATTATAAGTAATTGAAAGGTAATGAATGGAGAGAGTTTGGGGATAGGAGGTACCGATTCGTGTCTTTCACAGAACTCCGGCAAAGGTCCGTCGGCTCTGATAGTGAACTTCGGCTGTTTAGAATCAATTAACAGTTCTGTTCGATTAATTATGAAATTGAGGTACTTAAACAAAGATTAACAGAAGTTTGAATGATCATACCGGCTCTCAGCGTGATTCTGAAAGTTTCAGAAGTTTTCCGGCGAAGGCAGGAATTCCGACAACGTTGTCTGGGATTGATTCTGGATGGTGGATTTGTGTTAGTAACAGTCTAACAATGGATTGAAACAGAAAGAGTCGAGGGAAATACCGTGTGGATGTGAGTCTCGTTTTTCCGGCGAAAGTCCGGCGATGGTAGGATATTTCCGGCGAGTGAAATTTCGTCGAGAAAAGGTGCGATTTTGAGCGAAAAGGCTACCAGTGAATTGTGGGTGAATTTATAGGGAAGAATCGAGACGCATGGGGTCTGATTTCGGTCTCGATTCATGGTCAGCCGTTCTCCGGCGGTTACGACTGATGTCGCGGGTTCAGACATCGGTTATAACCGTCGTTGAGGTAAATTCTTCGGTTAAATTAGAAGAAACCGTCAATTATCGACGAAATCGTCGGGATTTCCGACGACTGCAAATTGGGCGCGACTTGACTGGATTTGATTTCCGCGATTCATCATTTGAATTAATTGTTTCGGTAGGTTATCAAAAACCAAAGTGGCGGAGTGGTTGAATGTGTGAGAGTTAAGATTTGTGGGTTCCCAGCTGACCCGGGTTCGACTCCCGGCAGCCGGTTTTTCTTTTTAATTTATTTATTTTTACTTTTTAACAATTATAATTTATAACTTCTAATTTGTTTATTAATTATGTATCGTTTTAAATTAAAATAAGTCATAAATAAACAACAAAAGTTTAGAACTGATTGTTCGGTTAATAAACGAAGCGGGTTTTGAAAACCCGTTTTTCGACGGATGTTACAGTATCCCCTACTTTTAGAAATTTCGTCCCGAAATTTAAGTAGTAGTAGTTACAGGAAATAGGTGTGGGTATTTCTCGCGCATTGAGTCTTCACGTTCCCAAGTAAACTCAGGTCCTCGTTTTGACTCCCAGCGTACCCTGACAATTGGGATGCGGCTTCGTCTTAAACGTTTTTCTCCGAAGTCCATAATTTCTACTTGTCTTCCAATGAAATGCATAGATTCATCGACTTGAATGTCTTCTAGAGGAATATGGAGATTTTCATCGGCGAGGCACTTCTTCAAGTTCGATACGTGGAATGTGGGATGAATTCTGTTGAGTTCCTCCGGTAGGTCAAGCTTGTATGCTACAGGTCCTACTCTTTCGAGTATCTTGAAAGGACCTACGTAGCGTGGTGCTAGCTTGCCTTTTTGGCCAAAACAAACTACTCCCTTCCACGGCGATACTTTTAAAAGTACTTGGTCACCAATGTTAAATTCCAAGGGCTTTCGTCGCTTGTCAGCATAGCTCTTTTGACGACTATGTGCCGCTAGAAGGTTGTTTCGGATTTGATGAATCTTGTCTGTTGTTTCTTGTATTAATTCTGGACCGGTGATTTGAGCTTCTCCAATTTCGTGCCAACATATTGGTGATCGGCACTTACGACCATATAACGCTTCGAAAGGTGCCATGCCGATACTTGAATGATAGCTGTTGTTGTACGAAAATTCAACTAATGGTAGGTAAGCGTCCCAATTCCCTTTGAAGTCTATAACACATGCTCGAAGCATGTCTTCAAGAGTATGAATGGTGCGTTCAGATTGACCATTAGTTTGGGGATGATAAACGGTACTGAGGTCTAATCGTGTACCCAAAGCGGCTTGTACAGCTTGCCATGTTCGTGAAGTGAAACGACCATCACGATCTGAAATAATGCTTAACGGTACACCATGACGGCTTACGATTTCGCTGATGTAGATACGAGCTAGTTTCTCATTCTTAAAGTCTTTGCGAATAGGAATGAAGTGAGCTGATTTTGTAAGACTATCAATGATTACCCATATAGTGTCATACCCACCGGAGGTGCGAGGTAACCCGGTAATGAAGTCCATGGTTATGTTTTCCCACTTCCATACATGTATTTCGGGTTGGACTAGGAGTCCTGAGGGTCTTTGATGTTCAACTTTCACTTTAGAACAGGTAAGGCACTTGGAAACAAAAACAGCAATATCCTTCTTCATGCCAGGCCACCAGTAGGTGTATCGAAGCTCTTGATACATCTTGTCGGCTCCTGGGTGTACGGAGTATCGTGTTTTGTGCGCCTCTTTCATAAGGGTATCGCGAAGGTTATTGTGATCGAGAATCCATATGCGATCTAGATAATACAGAATGCCGTCAGATTTTGTTTCGAGTTTAAGTTCTGCTCCACAAGATAACTCATTGCGTATGTCGTATTCTGTTATGGAAACATGTTGAGCTTCTCTGATTTGATCTTTGATGTTGGTTATGATTTGCGAACATAGAAGACGAATGGAGTTCGCATAACCCTTTCGACTGAGTGCATCGGCCACCACATTTGCTTTGCCAGGATGATACCGAATTTTACAGTCGTAGTCATTAAGAAGTTCGACCCATCTTCGTTGCCTCATATTCAACTCCTTTTGGTTAAAGATATGTTGGAGGCTCCTGTGGTCAGTGTAAATTTCACACTTGGTACCATAGAGGTAATGTCTCCATATCTTAAGAGCGAACACAACGGCTCCAAGTTCTAGGTCGTGAGTAGTGTAGTTCTTCTCTTGAGTTTTGAGTTGCCTAGAAGCATAGGCTATCACTTTTCCCCTTTGCATTAATACACAGCCTAGTCCTTGCCCTGATGCGTCACAATATACTACAAAGTCATCGCAACCTTCGGGGAGTGTGAGGATAGGTGCGTCACAAAGCTTTTGCTTAAGGGTTTGGAAGGCTTCTTCTTGTTTAGGTCCCCATATGAAGGGTTTTCCTTTATGTGTCAAAGCCGTGAGTGGTACAGCGATACGAGAGAAATTTGATATGAAACGGCGATAGTAACCAGCCAAACCAAGGAACGATCTTACTTCGGTTGGTGTACGTGGCGCTTGCCATTCTTGCACTGCTTTGATCTTTGAGGGGTCGACATGTATTCCCTTGTCATTGACGACATGACCAAGGAACTGTACTTCTTTTAACCAGAATTCGCATTTGGAGAATTTAGCGTAGAGCTTTTCGGTTCTTAAGAGTGTGAGGATGAGTCGAAGGTGTCGTTCATGATCAGCCTTAGACTTTGAGTAAATGAGAATATCGTCGATGAAGACTATAACAAAGCGATCGAGATAGGGTTTGCAAACTCTGTTCATTAGGTCCATGAAGACGGCTGGAGCATTGGTTAGACCAAATGGCATGACCATGAATTCATAGTGACCATAACGAGTTCGGAAGGCGGTCTTTGGGACGTCTTCTTCGTGTACTCTGAGTTGCTGATAGCCGGAACGAAGGTCGGTCTTTGAAAAACAAGTGGCACCCTGGAGTTGGTCTAGAAGATCATCAATGCGAGGTAAAGGATAGCGGTTCTTGACCGTTAATTTGTTGAGTTCTCTGTAATCGATACACATGCGAAACGTTCCATCTTTCTTCTTTACAAACAGAACAGGTGCACCCCAAGGCGATGAGCTAGGACGTATGAATCCTTTGTCGGTCAGTTCTTGTAATTGACTGGCCAGCTCTTGCATTTCGGATGGGGCTAACCTATAAGGAGATTTCGCGACAGGTGTAGCGCCAGGTATAAGATCAATGCGGAATTCGACTTCTCTCTTGGGAGGAAGTCCTGAGATGTCGTCGGGAAAAACTTGCGGGAACTCTTTCACTACGGGTATATCTTCGAGTTTCTTCTCCTTATTTCCCTTCTTGACAACGTGGGTTAGAAATGCTACATAATTCTTGCGGAGATATTTTCGGGCTTGAAGACAGGACATTAGTTTAAGTCCTTTCGAAGGGGTTTCTCCAAAGATTCGTAGGGTTTGACCGTCTGCAAGAGGAATGCGAATGAACTTTTCGCGGCATACCACTTCAGCATGATGTTGGCTGAGCCAGTCCATGCCGATTATAATGTCAAAACTTCCCAACTTCATAGGAATGAGGTCAACAGGAAAATCTTGATCGTTTAGAGTAAGAGTACAGTTTCGGATGATGGAGTTTAATGAGACCGGTTTTCCGTCAGCAACTTCTACCGTTATGGATTCCATAAGTTTATCACGAGTTTGGTTGAGGATGGGTTCAAATTCTAAGGACACAAAACTCTTATCCGCGCCAGTATCAAATAACACGGATGCATAACTACCATTGACGAGAAACGTATCATTAACCACGTTGTTGTCGGCCCTAGCTTGGTTGGCGTTGATGTTGAATGCTCTTCCTCTAGCAGGTGGAGGAGCTTGGTTAGCTTGGTTCACCGGATTTGCTTGAGCTTGAGCATGTATAATGTTCACCAAACGTGGGCAAGTGTTTCTAAAGTGGTTTGGGTCTCCACAATTGTAGCAAGCCCGCATGGGTTGCATCATGGGGTAGTTGGGTTGGTAGTAGGTTTGGGCTGTATGTTGTGTAGGTGGTAGTAGTAGGATTGTTGGGCTTGACCCATTAGTTGATGGTGGGTTTGGGTTGTGGGTTGGTTGCGGTTCATTCGATGTAGTGAGTGGCAGGTTTGGATGGTGTGACCTGCACGGCCACAGCCGGTGCAATATTGACAGGGGTGTTCGGGGGAGTGATGGTATTGACAACGGGTACATTTTGGGTAAGGGCCAGAGTATTGCCTTTTGTATGGTGCGGGTGAAGGGGCAACTTGTGTGATGGGTGCAGCAGGAATTGGGAAATTGGTTTGGGTGACAGCAAAATTTCTGGTATTTCGTTTCCTCTTATTTGAAAATTTTGAGGAGGAGGTGGAATGGTTTGAAGTTTGGCCCTCAACGGGGGCTTTCTTTTTCTCCTCTTTGAATTTACCGTTCCTGATGCGGTTCTCTGTAAGTTCGGTGGCTAATTCCATGGCGGCTTCGAGGGTTGTAGGCGAAGTGCTGAGGACTGAGTCTTGAATCTTCGAGGGAAGGCCTCGAATATAGTGTTCAACCAAGCGGTACACTAGGGTGAACAAGTTAGGAACCATCTGGTTCAGCTCAAGAAATCTTTTGTTGTAGGAAGTATGGTCCCTTCCTTTTGCTTTAGCGAGTGGAATTCGTCTTCCAACTTCTTGAGTTCGCTTCTTGGGCAGAAGCGTTTTGTCATCATTTCCCTTAACTCTTCCCAGGTTAAGGCCATAGCGTCTTCAACTCCTCTCTTACCCTTCTCGGTGTTCCACCAGGTCAGGGCTACCCCAAATAATCTCCCGGTTGCGTAACATACCTTGCGATCCTCGTGACAATCGCAATTTAGGAAGGTGTTTTCCATTTCCTCAAACCAGTGGAGGAGAGCGGTGACACCTTCGGTCCCTTCATACTTTGGGGGATCGCAGGACTTGAAGTGTTTGTAGGAGCACTTCTTGGAGAGAGGGTTGTCGATGTTTTGATCCTCCTGATTGGGTGGGTTGATAGGATTTGCGGTGAGAGCCTGCTGGACTTGAATTACAATATCAGGAAGCACCGCGGCCATTTGTTTTGCAATTTGAGTGGCCAAGCGTTCGTTTGACCTTCCTGACTTTCGTCCTCCACGTAGCTGCCTACCTGACATCTACAGGAAATATACATAGGAAGATGGTGAGTTTAAGGAGTGTTTAGGTGTCATGTGTCGTTGAAAGTAAGAAAATAACATAATCATCAATAATGCAACTACATCCATAGGATGTCTTGGGTTTGCTCATGTTTGGGCCTCCAATGTCCCCCATACCATCGCCGGTATAGTCATGTGGGGCCCCATGACTATTCGCTTAGTGGGATTCACATTGGTATTGGCGGTTTAACACTCGCATCACCCGAATGAAAACCACGAAATATGTTTGCGAGATGTATGGTCGGAGGGTGTCCAGGTATAGACACAATGACAACTCAAAGTGGTGTTAGCTCACACGACGTTTGGTATAGCATGCTTTGGCCTAATAGGTCCTTCGTACTCTCATCGTTAGTCCCCAGGTAGGCAAACTGGTCCTTTATTTTGGATTTATACGAATGCCAAGCCTAGACAGGACGTTCCGACTACCGGTACTCGTACCCTTCCAGTTACTACATGCCCGTCATGAGAACTCACTTTGATGTGATTTGAAAATACAAAAATCGTTGTAAAAATCATATGAATTGTGAGGTGTGTTGTCCTATGGATATGATATGTTATGAGAATATGATTCATGATAAGCATTGTATGATAGTATGTATTTATGAACATGCTTGCATAACATTGAATGTAACAATAAACATAAAGCATATAAACATCATGAATTTTGCATGTAACACACAAACAATTTAAAATTTTTAATCAACTATAGTATAGGCTCTTAGGGTCTAATAACCTATCCTATATCCCTATAGTCATGGCTCTGATATCTATCTGTCACACCCCGACCCGCAGCGGAATAAGAGTCGGGGCATAATTGGGTTATCACCAAAGCTCATGATTTTTACTAATATGTTTCATATTTATTAAATTCAAATTACAACTCAAAGTTCCAAGTCAAATTCATATTGCAGTGAGTACAATTAAAGTTAGAATTTGGTCCCCTTGGTATTCATTTTTTTGAATCAAAAACTTGGTTGGGCTTAGATATGAAGGACACATTTTGGATTTTAGAACTACTAGAACTGGATAACCTATGGGACTCGTCTCTAGAAACAATAGAATATGCAACCTTCACTATAGGTAATGGTTCTTTTGTCAAAAGATTAGTTCTCACAGGCTGATAAACATCATCAAGCCCCATGAGAAATTACATCAATTTTATTAAAGTGGAAAAATCATTAAAATCTTTAGCAGCTTGACAAGAACAGGAAGGCAGATGAAGCATAGCATCAAACTTCTTCCACATAGTCGTCAACCTATTATAATATTCAGCAACAGAGCTGCCATTTTGAGAGATGTTATTAATTTTTTTATACAAATCATAGACAACAGAACCATCCACCTTATAAAAAGACTCTTTGAGATCATTCCAAACCTTTGAAGCTAGTTTTAAAAACACTTGACCAAGAAAAAGTTCTTCAGAAATTGAATTTAACAACCATGTTAACACAACATAATTACACCTATCCCATTGATTAGCTAAGACCTCATTATCCTTAGACTTCTCAACTCTTCCATCAACAAAACCATATTTATTTTTTGCTTCTAAAGCTAACTTCATAGCACTTGACCAGACAGCATAATTTTATGTACCTTTTAGTTTAATGCTAACAATAGTTAAACTACTTGAGTCACTGGGATGTAGATATAATGGGTCTCCTATATCCAATTTACTAATCAGGGTCTGTGAGGTGCCTTCACCGTCAGCCATGGTAATCACAAAGAAACAAAAAAAAAACAAATATAGCACACAGGGAACCAGGAGATAAGCAGATAACAACCACAAACTAAGGCGAAGCTGAGTCAGGGACCAGATTCCAGGTTAATCACTCAAGGTGCCTGGACAAGCCTTTACTCAGGAGCCACAAGTGAATGACACAAAACCAAGCAGAGATACCACTTAATCACAACAAAAAACCATACAATGTCACACCCCGACCCGCAGCGGAATAAGAGTCGGGGCATAATTGGGTTATCACCAAAGCTCATGATGTTTACTAATATGTTTCATATTTATTAAATTCAAATTACATCTCAAAGTTCCAAGTCAAATTCATACAATACAAGGAAAGGAAAAATTAACTAAAACAATCCATAATCTAAACTGGTTTATTCTTCTAAGCCGCCCTATATGTTTCTTGCTTCAACTTGATCACCTGTATCATGTGTAAAAATGGGAAATTTTGGGTCAACAAAAGTTGGCGAGTGAACCTTGTTAAAAACATTTGTTATTGATTCATTATTGTAATTAATATAGGAAAATTGTGCAATAATCATATATGAACAAATGTATGTAAACATAACGATCACAAACCACCTTGCTTAAGTATATAATAAGAATGACAATGTATATGTTGGCAACGTCCCGTTCACGCTCATAGGTAATGGGGAACGGATGACCTATGCTAATGTATGTGAGATCAAGGCTCAATCAAACGGAGCCGATCTTATGTTGGCAACGCCTGGTTCACGCTCATAGGTAATGGGGAACAGCTCACGCTCATAGGTAATGGGGAGCGGCGGCCTATGAAATGTATGTACTGAAAATGATAAATTAAATCTAAATATCAACCACACAAACCACTGATACATATTGGATACACATTTGATCATGAACATGATGGATGCACAAGTGTTTAATTAAAATAAATAAATAGCGACACATGATACACCCCAAAATGTGATTAAAACGGGGAATTGGTAGAGATTCACTCACATTGGGTGCGTTTGCTTGAAGATGTTGAATGCGCACGAGTTTAGAGGATGGATCGACGAGGAATAACTAACTTAATTAATAACGAAAAAGTACGGTAAGTATGTGGATTTTATTAACTATTTTAATAGGATTTTTGGATAAATTTTCGTGAGTTTAAGGCTATTTTCTAACTTTAAAAACGTTATTTTTAAGTATTTTTAATTGATTTTTAAATTAAATAAATAAATAAAAATAATAAAAAAATATTGACTTTTGACCGTTGACCGGTCCGGTTGCTTATATATGTGCGCTGGGTGAGACTCGAACCCGTGACCTCCCGTACGCGTGCACGCAGCTCTACCAACTGAGCTAAATGTCTAACCCGAAATATTTCTGTTTTTAATTATATTTATATACTATTTAACTTAATCCGAAAATCATTTATTTTAAAAAGGATTTTAATTGAATTGAACCGGTGCTGACCACAGGTCTCGAACCCGGGACCTGTGGGTTAACGTGCACACAGTCCACCGCTGGACTGTGTGTCTAACCTGGTTAATAATCCGGTTTTTATTATACTTAACATGATTTTGAGAGTTAACCCGGTTTAGTTAAAAAGGCATTTTTATTTCAAGAGAGTAAGGTTGGGACAGGAATCGAACTCGCGACGTATGTGTATTTGTTTGCACACAGTCCACCGCTGGACTGTGTGTCTAACCCGTTCAGAAAACTGATTTTAATTAATCTTATATTATAACTCGTCTTCATCTTCTTCGCTCAAGAACACAGACAGTGATAACTTGACTGATTTATGTCTAATTTGATTATCAAACATTATAAGTAATTGAAAGGTAATGAATGGAGAGAGTTTGGGGATAGGAGGTACCGATTCGTGTCTTTCACAGAACTCCGGCAAAGGTCCGTCGGCTCTGATAGTGAACTTCGGCTGTTTAGAATCAATTAACAGTTCTGTTCGATTAATTATGAAATTGAGGTACTTAAACAAAGATTAACAGAAGTTTGAATGATCATACCGGCTCTCAGCGTGATTCTGAAAGTTTCAGAAGTTTTCCGGCGAAGGCAGGAATTCCGACAACGTTGTCTGGGATTGATTCTGGATGGTGGATTTGTGTTAGTAACAGTCTAACAATGGATTGAAACAGAAAGAGTCGAGGGAAATACCGTGTGGATGTGAGTCTCGTTATAGGGAAGAATCGAGACGCATGGGGTCTGATTTCGGTCTCGATTCATGGTCAGCCGTTCTCCGGCGGTTACGACTGATGTCGCGGGTTCAGACATCGGTTATAACCGTCGTTGAGGTAAATTCTTCGGTTAAATTAGAAGAAACCGTCAGTTATCGACGAAATCGTCGGGATTTCCGACGACTGCAAATTGGGCGCGACTTGACTGGATTTGATTTCCGCGATTCATCATTTGAATTAATTGTTTCGGTAGGTTATCAAAAACCAAAGTGGCGGAGTGGTTGAATGTGTGAGAGTTAAGATTTGTGGGTTCCCGGCTGACCCGGGTTCGACTCCCGGCAGCCGGTTTTTCTTTTTAATTTATTTATTTTTACTTTTTAACAATTATAATTTATAACTTCTAATTTGTTTATTAATTATGTATCGTTTAAAATTAAAATAAGTCATAAATAAACAACAAAAGTTTAGAACTGATTGTTCGGTTAATAAACGAAGCGGGTTTTGAAAACCCGTTTTTCGACGGATGTTACATACAACGACAGATATTTTCCAAGAAAATCAAAAACAAAACCTCAGTTTCAGACGTATTCAACAAATAACAACTAAACATACAACGTTACCCCGGCATCAACTAGGTCAACAACAGAGCAACAAGAAATATATTCAACAAGAAGACACTAAGCAATCAAGCCGCTCCTTATTATCCCGGCATCAACTAGATCAACAAGAATAAAGAAAGAACGATCTTACAAATTTGCAATAGTCTTCTTTCTAGATTTTGTGACCACCGTAACCTTCGAACGTTACAGATCACAACAACTGGCGCATAAACCAAGGTAAAATACTGATTAGTTTGCTCCGAAACCTTCTAGGGTTTCAGAGACCAACGCAACCTTCAACAACCCAAGATCGAGACGATCTATAGCCACAGACAACAGATTAACAACAGATTCACGCCCTTAACCCTCCAGAAGAGAACCTAAGCACAAATCAAAGAAGCACATCAAAGAAACAACAGAAAATATCACAGATCAAGAGCGATTTCGCTCTGATACCAAGTAAAATTTGTATAAACAGAACCAACAGAACGAAGAACACCTGATGTAGTGACAAAACAATGACAAAATCTTTATTTCTCTAAACCAAACCAGAAAACATCCCAAACCAAACCCTAGATCTCAAAACAATGAGATCTGTAAAATACAACTGAAACAACAACAGATCAGCAAGATCTGTTGTACAGTAATCACGACAAAGACAAAATACACTCAGAGATTTCAATATCTTTGTAACAAACTCATGATTTCTACAAAGAAATCACTAGAACAACTGAAGAAGAAGTGAACGACTGAGATGAACAAACCCTAGAAAATATATGTGATAATGACCTGCTTTACCCTTCTCATTCCTTTTATACACATATCCAAAACCGACCTTCACAATAACCCTTGAAGTTACAGAAAGTTACATCTAAGCCCTTGAACTTCTCTCCTGCATATAATAAACCTCAACTAGCCCAACAAACTATATAACAAATATAACAAATATGACAACTAGGCCACAGTCATATAACAACCAGCCCAGTCAGCAATATACCGTTGACTATTTGAAGTATAAATCACCAATACACAAAACACCTTATTTTTAACAAAATCGCACACCAAACCCCCACTACATGTTTTATAACACTCAGTCACTCACTCACCAATGCCTTTTTATTCCTTGCTAGTGTCATAGATAGACTCATGAATAAAAGGTACCCCAGGTGGAAATAAACGAAGCAATGAATTGAAGGAGTATATATGTCAACGGACAAGACACCTGATCTTCATGAAATACAGTGAACTGGTGGGGAGTTATAGTTTTTAAACTAATGACACTAATGTCGACTCACTCGCATTAAGTGCGTCTTGTTTCCTTGGGTCATAAGGCCATTTGTAGTAGTCAAGCCCTATAAACCCCATAGATGTGGGGTTATACGACATATGGCAATTGTGTAAGAATTGGAGATTCTATAACTTGAGTGCATAGTGTGGTTATACCATTCAATTGTACATATATGTATGTATATATGTGTGTGTGAGAGAGAAACAAAGGGTGGCGCTGCTATGTATTTCGCGAGGGTTCCCACAACAAAGGTTATAGCGTCCCTTGGGACGGTGTGCGGTGACGCTATACAGCATGATGGAGGTTGTTGGCGTTATATCACCTTCTAATACCGAAGGTCTAATGTTAGATTGGGTGCAATGAGTATGCTAGGATAGGTGTAACAACCCAAATACGACAAAAATTTAAATATTTAATGTATACAAATTTCTTAGGCATTTTTTCTAATGAAATTCAGAATTGTTATATGAAAGAGTTTTGTTCGTGAAGTTTAATAACTTTTTAAGTTAATGTAAATGTTAAATACAAACATAAGTAAGCAATACTTGCGATTTTATGTCCTGTATAAAACTTTAAGTGGACTTCATTCGACTACTTGGTGAAAGTTTTATACTGGGAAATACAAAAGAGATGGATATTCTTTGGAGAAAAAAAAAGAAACATATGTTTTTGGTGTGTATTTTCCTGGTGTTCTTGAGGAAGAACTCATGAATGATTGATTATGGGTAAGAATCCCTAAACTTCAATTACTGTTCTATGATACTAAAATGAATGGTCTTCTTTACTTGGTTTGTTTCATAATAACCTAGTTTCAATTTTGGGGTTTTGATTTAACTTGAAGTCATGCATGTGGTTTATTAAGTTTGTGAATGGTGTTCACATGGCTTTTGGTCTATGGTCACTATAATTGATGTTCCTAACATTTTAGAAGGATTTAATTGTGTTTGAACCAAGGAAAGGAGTTGGCTTAAATTGATTTAAAAAAAATTATTACGCAGCTACATTTTTTCTTGTTAACATTTTGATATAAATTTTATTGAAACCAGAGTTGTGTTTAAAGTGAAGTATATTCTTGTATGTAAATATGAACGAGTACCAATACCATATTGTATCAAATTAAACCGGTAACAAAGTTGTTAACATTAAAATAAGACAAATAACGATTGATGTGATGATTACAGCCTGTGAAGTAAAGGGGGAGTAGATAAAAAAAAATCTTTTTTCAGGCTTAATAAGGCTGTGCGGTATGGTTTTGATCGTACGGGAATATATGGTTATGTAATTAGTAAATGTAGGTTATGTTTTATTTCTTAAATGAAAACGAAGAATAGATTTATCGTAAAAGAGTCTCTTTAAATTGGACCTTGAAGTATGTTAGAACATTTATAACGAAAGAAATTTTAGGATTCGTTTTTTCATTGTGTCTTTTTTGTCAAAACGTGTTAGGGTCTTACTAGTTAGTACCAGAGCCCTGATTTGAGTGAAACCAAGTACACAGAGGTAAGTACTTGAACTCAAACCTGCGTGGTCTTGTGACTAGGAACCCGTACAATCCAAGACTCGATCAAGACCCGAAGGTGGAACCGAATAAAAGCATGTATATGCACATTCATATGAGGAAACTAACTGTGTTGTATATGTACCTAAGGTTGGATGATTGAGAAGGATGATCCAAGGATGCAGTCTTGAACAGACACCAAAGCATGTAATTAGATAGAGGGACCTCAGGTATACAATTTTCATATATAAGGGTACCAGTGTTGGGAGATGTTGCCTTGGTAAGGTTTAAGAATGCTGCACAATTTGAAATCTACTTCTCTCGGCATAAGGTGATGATTACATGAAGGCATGCGACTAGTATATGGATTGCATGCTTGTCCAGTGCGCAAGAAGCATATGAAACTCGTGAGACCATGATATCATCACAGGTATGTCTGGTAGAATTGGAACGTAAGTGGACGTGTAGTTAAAAAGGGTGGTAAGACTCTTGAGTAAATGAGAGCATTCCAATATAAGAATAAAAGGCAGGGAATAAAATTCTTGAAACCATAAGTAGGTACGGATTAAAATTATAAAAAATGAAAAGTAGGAAGGAACGGTACGAGTCCTTATGTAAGAACGAACCAACCAAGTAAGAATGAAAGTATGAATGAAAAGTTTGAATGCGTAGGTGAGTACAGATCAAACTTATAAAAAATGGAAAGTAGGAATGAAAAGTTTGAATCCGTAGGTGAGCACATATCAAACATATAAGAATAACAAGCATGAATAAAAAGTTAAATCCATAGGTTAACATGGATCAAATATATAGGAAGGAAAAGTAAGAATGAAAAGGCTTGAATCCATAAGTAAGTATGAAACCAATACGTTAGAACGAAAGCTCGGATCCATAAACTAGTAACGTGTGAGAATGAAAGAAGGATTGTGTTTCTTTCCCCGACTAAGGTAGGTATAAATCTTGTAAATAAGTGGTGTCTGTAGCCTTGTTGGTTAGATATGTTGCTCGACTATAAGAATGCACACACACATATATTCATACTTACAAGTGACACATATATAAACATGCGTGGGGTGGGTTGTAGCTAGCTGTTGAAATCTAGCTAAGGATGTGTTGACACTTTGACCTTTTTAGAGTCAAATGAGTTACATGAGTAAGTATAGGGCAAATGTCATAAGAGTTGGGGTGAATGACAGGCTAAGACCCGGACAAGGGCTTAAGTATGGATGGGAAGGGAAAGTTTTTGCAAGAAACGCTAAAATGATGAAATGACATTTTTGTAAGCATGTTCGAACTAAAAGAAAATACAAAAACGTATTTAAAAATATGTTTAGTATGAAATGGCTATAGAAATTGGAATAATGGATGGAATAAATTTAAAGTAAGAAAAGAAAGGTGAATTGGTATAGTACATAGATGGAAAGTTTTAAGAAATGATTGTATAATGTTGGACATTATGTGAAGGAAAATTTGAATGGACTATCGAAGTCAACAATATAAAATGCAAGTATACATATAACAATTGATCTTGTTGATTCAAATAATTGGATTCTTGATAGAATGGTAACATGATGATGATCCCAAGTCGAAACGAGTCATGTGGAGGAATGAAACCAATTTTGGTATAACATGGGCTCGTGAAGAGGTGGGTTAACCTGGCTCAAGTATGGTTGGTTTATGCAATGAAATCTAGGTTAGTAAAATGTTTAACTCATGATTGATGAGTAAGAAGTGGTAGATAGAATAACACCTTGTATGAACTGATATGTAACACCCCGACCGCGTAAAACAACAAACCACGGCGAAAACGTCGGGGAGTCATGTCACAAAACTATTGTTTCACAACATATGGTACATAAAGTTTTGTGTTATTGAATTTAATTGTTTATATTGTCTTGGGAGAATGAAATAAAAAACATAAAAATTGTCTTGCAAATTTTAAAGTCATTAAGGCCCAAGTTCGTCCTATGTGAAGCATGCTCAACGTCAAACATTAGCTTCTGAAACATATGTAAAAATAAAACGTCAGCATAAAAATGTCTGTGAGTAACATAAATCTTGTGATGAAGATTCATGGCTTTGAAAGTTAAAAGAAATGTTCAACTATTACCAAAGTAGCCATGATCCTTTATAAAAATGTTTCTTTTATGTAATCATATGAAAATCAAATGATTTAAAAGAAATGATGCATGGTTAACTTAATAACCAAAATAACTCGTACCTCGTATAAAATATGTCATGTCTTGTATTTTGTTTGAAGTGGTTTAGATAATAACGCTACGTTATGTAAATAATGAAAGCACATATATATAGGAAGTACCGGTGGCATATCCACTATGCTTCTATCATATTACACACGTCTCGTCATTTAAATCACTTACCATGAGCCAACAAATGAGATATATTGTTTAAACCAATGCCATGTATAAACCAATGTCATGTATAAACCAAATGTCTTTTATAAACAAATGTCTATGTATAAACCACTATCTTGTATGGCAAACAAAAGTCTTGTCTAAACCATAAAATAAATGTCTTGTACTAAATAACGAAAATGTCTTGTCTCGTCAAAATTTCTTGTATAAAACAGGTGTTTTGAATAAACAAAGGTCTTGTTTAAACAAAAACTCTTGTCTTATAAATCAATTGCTTTTATTGCGTAGACACATATATATGGATTGTTGGCGAATACATTCAAGCCTTGTTGACTGTCGGATAAACCCTTATAAAGACAAAAGTTTAACAAGTTCATTCGATTCTGTCATTCCCTAAAGTCACTTCCAAACAAACCTAGGAAGTGGGAACGAGATTGTCAAGCCTATGGTACCATTACATACTATCGGTCGGCGTGATCAATGTTAGTGAATGTATCATTGTATATTCAACGCACCAGTATGTCTTGAACAATGTAAGCATGTCATGAAAATGTTTTAAAGTCATGTACTTGGCATACTAAGTCAATATACCAAGCAAAAATGTCTTTGAAATCATGTACTATGTATGCTAAGTTATCATACGAAGTAAAAATATCTTTGAAATCGTGTGTACTAGGTATGCTAAGTCAACATACAAAGCATATTGTCTTTGAAATCATGTAGTAGGTATGCTAAGTCAACATACGAAGCAAAAATTTCTTTGAAATCTTGTACTAGGTATGCTAAGTCAACATACGAAGCAAAAATGTCTTTGAAATCATAACAAATGAAGAAAAAAGGTCTTTAAAATCATGTACTAGGTAAGCTAAGTTAACACATGAAGCAAAATGTCTTTGAAATCATGTACTATAATGTCATGAAAACAAGAAAGTAGTGATAGTCACATATGAATCACCGCAAAACATTTGAAAATGTAAAAGAGGGGGCTATGTACCCACTTGGAATTGCGTAAATGTCTTGTTCAAATGATCAAACAAAGCTCAAGGATTGAAGAGTTCAAGTGTGTCCTAATGTATCGGGATACTATGTTAGTGTGTCGAGACTTTAATCGGAGGATTGAATAAAATTAGGTCTTATAAACCAAACGAGTTTTGGGACTCGTATGACATGGTTTATAATACATTACATTCTGATTTGGAAGAATTTCTAAGTGCTTTGACTCGTTACGACTTGTTAAAATGGTTTACGCCACTTTAATGGGTCGCAAGCGTAACTATGGGTTTGGATGGTTAAATAAGTCCTATGATAAGTCTTATATGTCTAAACAAGTTTGATTATATTATAATATCAGTTTAGATGTCAAAACTATGGTCTTACATGTTTAAAACCATTTTATGCGCCAAAAGGGTGTTTCGGCATTCTAAAAGTACATAAAATCGACTAATCATATAACTAACCAAACTATATGACTGTAAGGTATAACCTTAGAGGGTTATTCCCTAACTTACTATGGTCCTAAAATACGCTTGGTCGAATCGTAAGATTGACCAAACGGGTCAGATTCGAAAGTCAAAGCAGTAGTAAAACTGCTCGACTTACGACTAAGAAATAAGAACTAAACTAGAAATGATGAGTTAGACATATTTGAACATGTCTAATAATGTTATAAAACTGATTTGGTGTCAAAACCTTTAGTTTTAATACCTAAAAAGTTTTCGTTGTAAAATGCATTTTTATACATTTTTTATTTTTAACTCGTAAAACTTTGACTCGTCATCTCGCCTACTAAACGTGGCAATCAGAAGGTGCATTCGCAAGGATTAATACCTTGGTGATTACGATCACATTGCAAAGTTCAATTTGAACTTTGACTTGACCTAAATGGTCAGAACTAAAAATCAAACAGGAAGCCAAACTGTTACTTTTAGCTAAAAATAACTAGAATAATGAAAGTTGTATGAAGAGTACTTATTTGTGTTGAAGAAGACTTTTAGAATTCAAGATAGGATGCTTCCAAAGGCTGGAAACAAGCTCCAAGAAGGATAGAAAGAAGAACTTCACACTTTGCTTTGAAGTGTTTTGAAGTGGTGTAAAAAATGGATGAATCAAGGGTATTTATAGTGTTTTAGGATCAAGGAGGTGATGACAAGTGTTACTAAGTGTGGATTAGTATCCTAATATGTGTTAACACCAAATTAAGTGTGGCAAAATGAGTGCAAGGTGTCAAAAATTGGAGATAGGTGGCAAACTTAGTGATGAAACAAACTTTTTTTTGACAGTTTTGGCCCCTGGACTTGTATTGTCGCGTTTTGTCATTTTTAACCCCTCTTAACCTAATATTTAGGTTATATAAAGGCGTTAAGGCAGGTGTAACTTGGATTTTGTCCGGAAATGTCGTGGATGTCGGTTCGTTAGATTTTACGGTTACACGTTTCGTAAATAAAGTATAAAACTTTATCGTATAGGAAAATGACCGAATTTGTGTAATGATTGACATTTTTGCATTCTAACCAATAAAATGCAAGATTTTATTGAATAAAAATGTCGAGGATTGTATAATGATTGATAAATATAAATTCTCGCAAATAAAACACAAGATTTATTAAATACGAAAATGTTTCGGAATTGTTCAATGACTAAAAAAATACAAATGTCACATGATAGTAGCACAAAAATGACATTGTATATAAGGTTTAACTTTTAGAGCTTAGCAAAGGAACGAAATATCGGTTCTGACTTAACGTCATTAAGCAATGAGCTTATGACTGTATGGTAAGTAATGCATAAAAAATGGACATACAAATCAAGGTGACATGAATGAAATGATTTCGAATTTAACCTAAGAGTGTATACAGTACCATTAAAGGAAGCAAACGTAGAATGATGCTTAACTCTCGTACCATGTAAAGGAAGCAAACGCATAATGATGCTTAACTCTCAAGTTAAGTATGAGTAGGAGAGTGTGAATTTGTAGTTTTGTTGTGGTAACGATACTAAAACTGAATTTTGTATGATCATATTTTGACTTCTTATGTGACAATGAAAATAATTAATTGGAATGTTAATAATGGAATATGGTGGTAAGCTCATGAGAAATACATGTGTGACAAATATAAGAATGACGTATTAAGCATGATTTATGGGTAAAAGTAGAAGCAATTGATTCATTATGATCAAAAAAATACATGAAGTTATTTTGCATAAATTGTGAATGCAGGGACAAAACATACGAGTGCATTCTTGCTATTGTATATAGTTAGAATGAATTAAATGAATGAACCGGTAGTGATGATGTTCGATAGGAACTAGCCTTATGCAAGAGTTTGAAATCCTAAGGTATGTATTTTACGAGTGCGCTCTAAGTATGATGATTGAAGGAATAACATTAACCAGGAAGTAAAGGTGGTTATTGTCTGGCGGAAATGACAAAGGTTTCGGGGACGAAGCCTCTTTTAAGGGGTAGACTTGTAACGCCCTAAAATTTGAAATTCTAATTTGATAGTGTGTTTTCTTATGTAGGCTGTGAAATTATTTAACTTAGTTAAAGCTACAAGTCTAATAGTAAGGAATAAGGTTTGTGATAAATAGGATAAGATGACAAACTAGAGGTACTAAAGGAGAAGATTTGGATTGAAGTTTGCAACTAAATAGAATGTTGAGGAACTTATGTGTAACACCCAAACCCGAATAGGGCTGACGTGTTACTATTACAAATATCAAAACCAAACACAATCCATTTATCAAAGGAAAGTAGGATCCAAAAGACAACCAAAAGTCTCGAATCAAACCAAGAAAACCTATGTCTTAATTAATTTAAATACCGAAATATAATAAAGTCTTTATTCTTTAACTGCATTTTACTCTCGTCATCACTGGTTTCCCAAATTCCCTGATTACCTGTCAACAAATAAGACAACACAAGGCTGAGCCAAAGGTTGTTCACTAACGGAAAAATATATAGTACAAGTAAGGAGTGAACATAAGAAAGAAATATGAAATTCTTGAATTCGAAAACCAAACTGATGCTTAAACAGATACTGAACATAATCTGAGACTTAACCGATACGTGATCAAAACATAATCAAACACATACAGAAGCATAACACAAAACATATCATATCAGGTACAGATATCAGACTACGTGACTACAATAAAACCAACGCAGTCACGTGAAATGGAAGCACCCACGAGCCTAAAAAGACGGGTACATAGCTAGCTAGTCCATGCACCTATGAGATGGTGAGTGTGGCGTTCACCCATTATTCAAAATCCAGACAACAAACTCAGACTCAGAGCTAAGATCGATCTATACGCCTCTAGGGGCCAGGTGCTACACAAACACAACTAAAGATGCCGTGAACTCTTATAACGCACTGTCACGATAAGTGCTATGCTGTTGACACCCAAACAACAAGCCTGACATGTTCTGGTGATAGAGTACGGAAACTTAGGCCATGTATTAACGTACCAGAACTGAAACTAATGCTCATGGGAACATGAAATAATGATTACAACTACTAAAGTCTATTGCATGCTATGACGAAACTTATCAAATAATAAATATGAACCGAAACAACTAATGAAACTAGACGCACTCCGTATTACAAAGTAACGGATATGATAAATAAATAATATAATAAGAATATCAAAAACTCCGTACCTTAGTTTAGTTAACAAAACAAAACTCCACAAATAAAGTTTCTTCAAAACTTATGCAAATCTAAATCATGTTACGAGATCGTTATAATTTATTTAATGTATATGTTCGTTCCTTCAATTTTCACCCGACAACTAAGGACTTGGATAATGAACCTTTATCCGAAAAAAAAAACAATTTATTTATACCCCAAATATAGACTGTCTTTACTTAGTCAAACTTATCATATCATAGGAAATTAGTAAGAATAATAATTTTAAACTAACTGATAAAAATCAAGGTTTAATACTAAATATATATATATATATATATTATTGATGTTTGCAATTTCCTAACACAAAATCACTAACATGACACCCTTAGATATATATAGTACACTTAAATACTACATCACCTACATGTACATAACACATCACATCTCACACATACACACACAGACACAATGGATACCCATACATATATGATACACTTGCATTTACTATACTTACTAATGCATGAACACAAATAATAATGATAAAAATAACACACACCTGCATACATAATCTAAAACCCACGGACACTTTCTTATCCCCACTCATACACACATAATTAGACAAATGCATCATGCACACAAAAGGAAACTCACACACATACCTCACTGCAACTCACACACATATACCTTAAGCATCCACATGCATTTTTCTTTCATTTAAACACATACTCATGCATGCATTAACACAGCCACGCATGCATTCACATAAAAAATGAAACAAGCACCACACACTCATATATACAGAGATAAATGAATAAACAAAAAAAAATAAAAATAAAAACCAAACAAAGAACCACACATACATGCGTACAGAATACAACATACAAATCAAACCTACAAATCCTACATAAGACATCTCACAAAGTAATATTGAGAAAAGAAAGAAAGAAAACACAAACAGAACTCGATTTCATAATGAAGCATTTAGTTATGATCCTCTAATACAAAACCATTTCATAATTGCAATTTAAGAGCTCACAAGCAATCTGATTATACGTACATGTATACTTGACCTACGTGATTAAGATAGAGCGAACTGTTACCTCAATCGCTGGACAAATCGAAGAGAGGATCAAACAGCAGTGGCGATAAACAAACAGAGCGAATTTGCGATGGCTGCGTAAGTTATCGGCACACGTTAGGGCATACAATCAAATTATCACAAGAGTATGATACTTCGGAACATACGATAATTTGGTTACCTGGTTTGCGAAGAAAAGACGACAGCAAATTGACGATGGCGGAGCTATTGGTGTACGATACTTAAGGATACGTCTACAAAACAAAAGGGCTGTTTCAGTGGTGGTTGTGTCGAACAGTGACAGAAAGCAATGGCAATGGAAATGGTCGACAATGAATAACAGCGGTGGCTTCACGGTAATATAAAACTAAGGACGAGAAGTACGGTATGAAATACATAACTAATGCATCAACAAAACTTGCTCTTACTAGGTTTTAGACGACTCGGTGGCTTGGACTAGCGGTGCTTCCCTACAACGAAGGTGGTGCTGCATGGCTGCCGCGAGCGATTATGCGGATATTGAAAACAGTAGCAAAGTGAGGCTATGACTAGGGTTGGGTTTGAACTCAATAAATAAGTAATGGCGGTGATTGAAAAGAAAACGGCAAGGCGCGTTAATTTCATAGGAGATCCGGAAATTAAAAACTACTAAGATTATGGTGATGATATGTCACACCCCGATTTTCGATGTAGCGGAAGCATACGCGAGGTATTGTTAGAGCGGCAATCGTTGCATTCAACCAAGTAAACGACAATTTTAATATGTTACAAAATGTCCATCCATACTTTTTATTTAATACATAATTTACATACAAACTTTTGTTTTTAAAACATACCACAAGTTTAACATCATTACTAAAAATTCAAATATAAGTTTATAAAACATATCAACAGAAGTCTCGATGAAATATAATGTCTTGACTTCACAACATACGAACAAGATTTTCCCTAAAGACCATCCACCAGTTTCCTATAATACATGTTAGTTTTGAAAACAAAGTCAACAAAAGTTGGTGAATTCATGTTATAAATTTTTGTATCAAATGAATCTTCAAAAACATTTGAAATAATAAATTCGTTTAATATAGCTTAATGAAACTTGTAAAATCATTTGTGTGTTGCAAGGACACTAATCTGTATGCCGAATAAGGTGGCAACTAAACCTTGACGATTTATTTTGTGTCTGAGACACTTGTTTTAGACACAAAGCACTCTAATACGATCTGTTATTATTGCCGTATTAGAGTGGGCTCGCCCAAACCGAATAGATCTATCCCCTTGTTCCTCGGTACTTGTTATTCATTAATGGTTCCAATGCTTGAGCCTTCTTCACATGTGATCAAAATATTTTCATTTTCCCAGCTATATTACCTGTAACATATATACATCCCCACACGTTTAAAAACCATAAAAAATGTTAAAATAAAAGGGAAACATGAACTCACAGATTTGCGTTCCATGCAAATCTCTATTCGATTCTTGAGACTTTGTTTGTTTCTCGACTTACCAGAATTTTGCCAATTGTCACATGATATTTCACTAATATGCCTTTTAATATTGTTATTTTATTTGTTATATTTTTTGTTTCTTATTCTTTTGTCGGCTAACAGAGGCACAACAATAGTAACTTCTCATTGTATTGATTAATTATGTATATATGTAAATGTAAATGTTCACATGTAGGTAAAACACATAACTTTATATGCATATTATTATTATTATTTTATTATTATAATATTATTATTATTATTATTATTATTATTATTATTATTATATTTTAACTATTTTTAGTTTTAGAATTTATAAGAATCGACTAATACTAGGATCACATAATATCCAACATTATAACTTGTCATAATACTTATAGTATTTATTATATTAGGGTTAGGAAAGTTTTGTATATTACATATGTGTGTTATTTTGTGTGTCTGACACACATAAGTGAGAAATATAGGGGCTCTTAAACAAGGGTAAATCATCTAACCTTAACAAACACACGGTAAGTTGTAGAATTTAACTTGGTAATTTTGTATGAAGTAGGTTTATAATCAATCCACAAATTAATATGAAAATAAACACGAATATGTTTTAGAATCACCATATGGAATATGAATTATGCAAATTTTTAATGTAATTTGATGTTTTATAGTGAAACCCACTTTTAGTAGTAAGGATGATGATACGAGTGAATTACGCATGTCCAATTCTTGTGCAATTTGATGACTTATATTATATGTGCTGAATTCTTGTTAGATAAATTGACTATCATATGGAATAATTGATGTTTTGTGGTGTTGATGAATGAAAGCGTAAAGTAGGAAGCAAAGCATGAAATACTTGTACATTATGTTTAGATAATGGTATGCATATCAATTGTTTGATGAAATGCCTATGTGAGATTAATAGATGAAATGGTATACAAGTAATGGATGAAATTGTATCATATGTGGATGTGATGTATTTGGCAGTAACTAAACATGATAAATGTATTTTAGATGGAATGCATGTCGGATTTTGGTTGGTTATATTATTTGATAAAAAAGTGTGCATTAAAAGGTTGTAGTCTATACTGTAGTAGTATGATGTTCACCATATGTTTAAATAATTGCTTAATTGAAAATAAGAAGTAAATGTACACTAAATGTGAAGAATATGAGATCAGTAGAAGAGGATGAAGTTGGAATGAGGTTTGTTTAGGTAAGTACAGGTTGTGGGGTTAGTTGCAGAATTATGAGATTACTAGTATGGAAAGAACTGATTATGTTTGTGTATGCACATAACTAGATGATCGTGTGGTTGTATGTGTATTACAACCTGAGTATGAAATGTGTATAGTGTCATTAGTATAGTCTACTATAATGATATAGAAGTATGAGATTAAGTTGAAAGTTCATATGATAGACAAATTGACATTCTGAAAGTCAATTATACATAAATAGCATGGTCAGACTTTTTATCACAAATGTAATGTTATAGAAATCATATGGTACATGTTATATTAATATGTGTTATATCTGATGGCATGATGAATTATGTGGTATGAAAATATGTGATTGTTGATCTATGCCTTGTGATTGTTGTAATTGATTAAAGAAGGTCAATGCAAGATATGAATTAGAAATGATTGATGATATGTATGAGTTTGTATGCTAATGAACAATATGAATGTGGTGACAAGAAAGGATAGGAACTGCATTAGCACGAACTCAAGCACAGAATGCTAACGGGTCAAAAGGAGGCGGGGAAGCAAGCACGAACACGGGCGCTTAAGGTAAGTGATTCCCGACTCACTTCTTAGTATGTAAAGAGAGTTTTGGTATCTATGAATGTGGGGAATTATGTAAGAATTTTTACTTAATGGGAGTACTAAGGTAAGTATTGTTGTAGTGGATCAAAAGTAGTTAACTATGTCGGAAACAACTTGGTAAAATCAAACGGGTCAAAATATAGAAACTAAGAAAAAGTATAGGATTTGGTTATGGGGACATGGGTCAAGTGTTAGAATAATTTCGGGGCTTAGAAAAGTGTTATTTTACGATTTGGGAAGTTTGGGATGCGCGGACGAGGGTTGAAAAGTGTCGCCGATGCTAGGAAGCTGGTCGATGCCCATACCTATTGTCTACGGGCCTGTAAATGCCAGAAGCTCCCATTTCTTTGTTTTCGGACCCTATAGACCCATTACAAAGCCCCGCTAAACTTCCATAATGTACCTCAACCTCACCAAATAGTTTTGTGAGGTACATGTGAGTATTGAACTCGTTTTTTAGCTCCCAAAACGTACCCCAAACTCATTAAAGAGTATTTATGGGGTGCAGGTTAAAAGGGAGCGTGGATGCAAGTATGTGTAGGAACGAAATAAGTATCTAAGCATGTATGTATGGATTTAATTTGATGTTAGTTATTGAACCCATAGGTAAGCATAAATAGAATGAGTATGCACGTAGGTTGGTATGTACGAGACTTATATGTATAAATGTTTGTGACTAAGATTTGTTAGTATAAATACGTGAGAATGTAAGTTGTATGTAAGTGTCTGGATAAGGAGGTCAGTATGTACGAAGTAGGATTTAGTATACACGAAAGAGTCTGCATAGGGAGGTAGGTATGTACGAGGTAGGATTTATTATACATGAAAGATTTAGTATAATTATGAATCTTAGATTGTATATATAATGTCACCAAGTACTAATGATGTGAATGTATGTGGTGATTTCAGGTTGCACAAATTGACGGATCATCATTATGAAATGTAAACGGTTGAAGATCAAGTCATATCATAGATTGTATGGGAACACGTAGTTATGTCATTTAGTAAACGTAGGTCATATTTTATTTCTTAAATGAGAACGAAGCATGGATTTATTGTAAGAGAGTCTTTTTAAAATAGACCTTCAAGTATGTTAAAACATTTACAACGAAAGAAATTTTAAGATTCATTTTTCCGCTTCGTCTTTTCGGTTAAAATATATTAGGGTTTTACCAATAAAAGGATTAATATTAAAAAAAATTATGTTAACCTTTTCTACTAGTTACACCAATTTTTTAAAACAATATAACTTTTATATACTTTATTATTTTTCTAAAAAATACACTATTAAATCAAGCATTATTTATTTTTAAAATGTGTATAATATTGCTATACATATATTTTTTTAAAATGACATTGTTAAAAGTATTTTGAAAATAGCATTTCAAAACTGTATGTGATAGTTTCGAACTTGTTTTGTGTTGGTTTTAACATTTACTATGCTATTTTCACATATGTGTTGCGTTGTTAGTGCTGGTTTTGTATGTACTAATTTCAAATTGTTTGTGCTAATATTGATGTTACTATTTGTTCCTTACTCACTTTGAGCTTTCACTTCATGAATTTATATAAATTTTAAAACCACAAAAAATAAGATTTTGAGTATTTTCGTAATAAATTTG
>CAMTDV010000023.1:87282844-87297720 GCA_947069175.1 Scalesia atractyloides
ACCAGGGGTAGGGGAAAAAGTTTTTGTGGATTAAATTTTTAGAAAATTAATTGCAAAAAGGGAAAAAGGGGGTTTTTGATTGTTTGAACAAAATTACGAATACAAAAAACGAGTTTGTAACAATGAGAAAAACAATGTTTCCCCCCGGGATTTTAGTTTCAAAATAGCCTTCATTATGTGTCGTTTTTTCAAACAATCAAAAGCCTGATTGCATAGTTCAATAATCGGCTGTGATTATCCAAAGTTTACTTACTTCTTTTTAAAAAACAAGGGAAAGGGGTTATAAACATAACATCAATTGAAAATTCCAACCCTAACCCCTATAAAAAAAACCCCAAAATTTGCTAGAACTCGTAAATTGAATGAAATTAAACAAGGGTTTTTAAAGAAAATTTTCCATCGTTTAAATTTAACAAATTGAATCAAAATGGGAAGCTTAAAATTAAAAGTTCAAGTAAAAAAAAACAAAAAATTTTTGGGGCCCCCCTTTACAAAAAATCCTTTCCCGGGGGGAAAAACCTTTAAAAGGAAAAATTAGCTGCTCATTTTGGGAAAAAATTCGATCTTCAAAAGCTTAAAGGGGGATTAAATTTCCCATTTTCTTGATCTTTGATTTTTGAAACTAAGGTTAATGCCCAACGAAATAAACTCGATCCACATAAAAACCTTTTTAAAGGGGCCAAAAAAACCCCTTTTTTAAAGAATATCTCAAAACCCCAAAACGCCAAAAATCCGATGGGAAAATTTTTCCCCGGGGATTTTTAAATGAGCCAGACTCGTTTGATGAGTCTCCCAAAAATTGGACCAAAACCTTTTTGTAAAAAATTTTTATAGGGGTTTTAGGGAAAAATTTTTTTTCCCATTTTTTTTACCACCTTTGTGGGGTTTTTTACAGGTCTACCACAATCGATGTTTTTTATTTAAAATTTTAAAGGGTTTGGTTGAATGTTTCGTTTTGGAAAAAAGGGAAAAGATAAAAGGGGGAATTTTCAATTGTACATTGACTATTGTCCCCCACGTTTTAGGCAGGGGGTGAACCTGTAAAAAAAAAAAATTTGAGTTAGTGTTAGTATGAAAAATTTTTAAAAAATAAAAGATTAATCCTTTTGATCGTTCCTTTAAAAAAATTAGCATTTAGGTTTTTTAACTTTTTAAAAACCAAAGGGACTAGCGGTGAATACAATTGAGTGAAAAAAGTTTGTATTTTTTTTAAATCCAAAAAATGTTATTTGATTTTGGGGGATATGAGATTATCTTTTTTCAATAAACGATTAAAAAATTTAAAATAATACTGCTTTAATTTAGGGATTTTAAAAATCATTAATGTAAACCAAACCCAAAAAACCCCCCAATAAAAATTTACAAGTTTTTTTAATGTGTTAAATCTATATTGGTCATACAATTTTTATGTAAAATTGATTTTTGTATTTAACCCCACCCCCCTTTTAATAGAAAATTTAGTTAAAAAATTTTAATCTATAAAACCCTATTTTGATCACAAAAATAACTAAATAATTTTTATTCCCTTAAAGCTTTTGGGAAAGTCTCAAAATATCAAAAAATTTTAAAAAATTTGTTTAAAATATCAATAATTTAAAATTATGTTTTATGAAAATTTAAAAAAAAAAAGGGAATAAGATAATACTTGTTTTTTATAAAGTGTTTATAAGCTTTTTTAAATTTTTGAGGGGGTTTGAGGGCTTGAGTTTTAAAAAATAAACTGTGTAAAAAATTAAAAAAAAAAGATAGATGGTATAAAAACAATTTGGGGTCAACAATTTAAATATTTAACTAGGGGGGTTTTTGCGGTTTGCTGCGGAGTTTTGGTTATTACCCATGTGGTTCATTATTTTATAGTATGTTTATCGGAAATCGGATAAAAAACTTGCCAATCGACAAGTGTTTTCATCGTTTTAAAACAAAAAAAAAAGAATACTTAAACCCCCCCGGTGTTTTTCATAGCTTTACAGTATCATACAAATACCATTTTTGTTTTCGGTAAAAAAAATACTTTATTGTGAATATATTTTTTTTGTTCAATCCCTTTTTTTACCGCCACAAAAAGAAAACTTTAAAAACAATATGTCCAAACCCTTCCCAAAAGTTTTTTTGGGCGGAAAAACTTTTGTTTTGTGTGCAAAAAAATCACCTATAATCCCTTTTGAATTTAAAAAAAATTTTAAATTTTTTATTATAAGCACATGGACGTTAATAATAAAAAAAAACTAAAACCCAAAGTTTTAAAGGTAAGGTACTTTTCAACGTATCATTTAAATAAAAAAAAATTAAAAGTTCACAATTAGAAATAAATTTAATTTTAAAAGTAAATTTTAGTTACTTTCAAAAAATTTAAAAAGAAAAAATATAGAAAAAATCTAAATTAAAAAAAATATTAATAAGCTAAAAAGTTAAAAAATTAAAATATATAATAATATTAAAAAAAAAAAATTATCTTATTTTAAAAAAAAACCCCTAATTTTTTTTCCCTTATTTATATTATATAATTATTATATTTTTTATATAAAAAAAATTTAAAACATTTTGACGCCTTCCGCTGCGGTTCTTTGGGGTTTTTCTACCCAAAACGACGCTCGACCTAGCATTGCTAAGACACGGTTTTTTTTAAACGATTGAAAACCCCTATAAAAGAAAAACCCATATGATAGCGGGGGTTTTTTGGTCGGTATCAGTCCATTCGATACGGGGATCGGTCCATTACGATCCGGTAGGGCAGACAATTTTTAAAATTTCTTTTTATACCAAAAAAAATTTATTACAAAGAAAACTTTTTTTGTTCAAAATTTTTTTACCGTCACGCCCAAAAAAAATTTTTTTAAAAGAATTTCACATTGTAAATTATATTTTTTTAAAAAAAAAATATGTTCGGTTTTTTTTTTATAAAAAAAAAATTTACTAATATGACATGTTCAATATCGTTTTGTTTGGGGGGGTATATGTTCGGTTTTTTATGATAAAAATATCAAAAAATATTTTATTTGATAGAATTTTTTCGAATCAAACATTAAAACATATGGTGATTTTAAAAAAAAATAAAAACTTACAAATGTTTTACGGTTTAACCCCCATACCAAAAAATTGTTTTAAACAGTATAAAAAATATTAAAAAAATTAAAATAAAAGTTTTTTAATTTTTAGTTATATTTAAGGGGTTTAAAAATAAATATAGTAATTTGTAATAAAAAATGATTTAAAAAATAAAAAAGAAATATATATATTTTTTATAGAAAAAAAATTATATTTATTAAAAAGAAATATATTTTAAAAAATTAAAAATCAAACTTTTTTCATCCTCCTTTTAAATTATATAAAAAAAATAAAAATAACAATATAATAAAAAAATAATGATAAAAAATACTAACATTAAATTGGGGGTAATGTTTTTTTTATGATGATAAAAAAAAAAAAAAAGATATTACCTGTTCGAGAGAATTTTTTTGAATCGTCCCTAATAATAGGCACAAATTTTACGTTAATAAAAAAAAACTTTTAGATATTATTGGTACCCATACTGATGTTTTACAAAAAGTATCAATAATAATTAAAAAAAAACAATACCAAATTTAAAAATTAAAATTTTAAAAAAATATGTTTTAAGGGGTTTAAAATAAATATGTAAAAAAATATTGTAAAATTAAAATATAAAAATAAGAAAAAAAAAAAAAAAAAATATATATTAAAAGAAAACAAAAACTAATTTAAAAAAAAACTAATAATTTTTTTTAAAAAAAACCCCAAAAACAAATACTATTTTACTAACTTTAGATTATATATATATTTTTAAAATATATTTTCTATCGAAATTGCGACTCACTTTTTTCGGGGGGATTCGATCGGTAGGGCCCGTTATGAAGTGGGGATCTAGCCCAAAAATAAAAAGGGAAAACCCAATTTCCTTTTTTTTTTGGGGGAATCATTTGAAAAAAATGAAAAACTTTTTTACACTACATAGACAATTGGGGGGGAGGTGCACCCTTTTTGTACACTCCCCAACCCCATACATGCATTTGGGGATAGAAATCAACACATGTTTATATCAACTGAATAACGAAAAAACCGAAAGCAGTACAGACAACGATGTTGTCCAAATTGTAACGATTTAGTTCAGATCGTCACGACACTGTAATGAATATTTGTTTGATCATCGCTAACAGAGTTTGTATAAATGGGGAAAAAAATCGTAATTGGAAATCATAAAATTGAATACATATACATGTAACAATGTTGTTCCATAGATACATCAGTTTAATCAAAAGTAAAAACACTAAAATAAGTACTCCTGGTGCCAATACTGATTATTTGTGCGTTTGGTAACTTACGGTGCGACACAAAATTACATTACCAAACATAAACCATACAAATGAGTATAGGTACAGGTACCCAATGTTGTTCGGTACGGTATAAAAGCGATACCATGTCAGTTTATTTGAATGCAAAAACAATATAAATAATATTGGTTAGTCGTAAACAAAAACAATATAAAATAAATACTGATACGATTCGCCGATTTTTGAATCTTTTAAGTTACGATAGTGATACAATTAAAAGTAATTAGTAATATATATAATAGAATCTATTAATATAATATTAAAAGAATAAAAATATCAAGAAAAAAACTATATATTTATTATAAAATAAATTACTATTTATACCTACTTTACAATTTATCATTTAAATATAATTAAATATAATAAAAATATTAAATTAAATATTAATATTAATATTAATAGATGGTCTAAATTTTTTTATATGTATTATAAATTTATTTGTGTTACATTACAATTTAGTCAACTTAACTATGCTAACTGATAATTTTAAAGAAGTAAAAACAATTTATATTTAGATTAACCCATACAACTACTTACACCAACAAACACATATAAATAGGATTAAAATAATGAATCCACTTTAAGTTGTGAGAAACGTGAGAACTAGGTCATTCAAAAAGTTTTTTCAAACTTTTTTTTCTCGAAAGTTTTTATAAATATCACTTGTTTTCAGCAATAAATAATAATAATAATAAAATAATAATAAAATAAAATTAAATAATAATAATAATAATAATAAAATAATTAATGCCCGCATACCCACAATTTACATGAGGCATAAAAAAATATTTATCTTTCGTCGTACATAATTTACTCGAGCCATAAAAAAAAAAAAACTTGCTAAGTCAAAACTACCGACTCGACCAATTTTTTTTACTTTTTTACAGATGTTTTATAATATTTCATCTACGTTTTATTTAAAAACATTTTGGCTCAACTCGCGGGGAAGAAAAGTTTCTCACGGTTCTCATAACACGTGGTGGTTTTCATTGAATCGAGCACTATATATATATACTATATATAATATATATATATATATATATAAATATAAATAACTATAATATATATTATCAGTTACAAAAAAAATTAATACCTATTGTTAAAAAGATTCTAAAAATTGACTTAATAAAATTATAATTGTCATGTCTATTTTAAAAATATTTTTTTTTTATTGTATTTTTTTTAAATATTGTATTTTTTTTATTGAACTCATGAATACACGAGGTTTTTTTAAATTTTCATAATTTTTCAATTATAAAGTATATAAACATTAAAATTTTTTTAACTCTATAATACAAAAATTCTAACTTCCCTTTAAACATAGTATAGTTTTTAAAAAGGGGAAATTATTTTAAAAAATTATTTTTTTATTACTTCTTTTCGGGTTTTTAAAAAGATAATTTCATAAAATTTTGTTCAAAATTTTAATGCTTTAATGGATTTTAGAAACTTCTTATAGCTGGAGAACTTCCCCCTTTGGGTTTTTTTCCAAACATCACAGGGAACAGTATGAATTGTCCCCCCGGACTGAAACTTTTAAAATATTTTTTGATTAAAAAATTATTTGTGGTTTTTTGCCGACCCTTTCGTTGCGGGGGGTACAACCATATCCAAAGATCGTTAAAAAGCGGAACAAAAGGGTGATTTTGCCGCACCCTATCTATTGAGCATTATGTACATCATTTTGCATCGTAAATTATAAAAGGGTATCAGTACAAAAGCCCTTAAATACATCATTTAGCATGGTAAAATTTTTATAGGGTACAGTATCAAAAATTTTGGGTTGGTCGCATGAGTTTTTAAAAAGGAATAGTTTCGCAGATTTAACATTTACCTTATCAACGGGATCGGGAACATCTTTTAGATTGGGTACAAAAGTTTTTTCAAATATGGTCGATTAAATCCGCCCAAAAATTGCCCTGCCATAATCACCACATAACATTTTTATATTTGATTCTTCTTACTCCTTTCAAATACTCATGAATTCATTCGGATCGTAAGGAAGTTCACTACGTACATTCCCCCACCTCCGACTAAAACAACATGCCATCTTTAAAGGGAAATTCACTACGTACATTCCACCCCCCCGACTAAAAAAAACATGCCCCTCTTAAGGAAGTTTTACTACGTAACATTCCACCACCTCCGAATATATTATTAATATCTGATTTTCTGAATAATCCTGTGGCCGGCAAGTCTTCGTTTGGTCCAAAAGTTCTTATTAATTTTCCTGTAAGTAGAATATTTATTAACATTTTAAAGTCAAAACAATGAACAAATTTGATGGTTACGAAATGCTCAGGAACTAATGATGATAACAATTAATGCTATAGATTATTCAAACATTGTCAACTGCAATTACATCAGTATTTTAACGTTAACAACAAGCAATTACATCAGTATTTTATTATTAACAAACATCTGCAATCTATTTGCCATACTTTTTTTGTAGTTCGTTCTCACCTTTTTAAACTAATATTTCACACTATTTTTAAGTAGGGAGCCTCTTCTCCACCTTGCTGTAACGTCCCTATGGAAGCTCCGTCACGTGTGCGGAAAAAACCTAATGTTTTGTTTTATATATCCTCAGATTTTGAAAACCCATTTTGATATTAACATTTCTACAAAAAAAAATAGGATGAAAATGACATAATTACAAGGCTAACACTACACTTATTTTAACAATTTAATCATCATAACCAGAAACATAAAAAAAATGGAGAACAAATTAGGGTTCTTTGGAGTAATCAGGGAGTCTTTTAACACGGCGAGCAGAAATCCGAAAGCTGCCTTCTTACATTCCTACTTATATTTCTATCATATTCCCTACTAGATTTTCTTCAGGAGTATGAACTTGCACCATTAAACGAGTATTTCATGTGGCAGTTGGGTAATCACCCAAACATAGTTCATGATCTCTTATACAATTTTGATCAACTAGTTATGCAGTTGATACATTTGACGCTTTTCGCGTGATTGTCCTTGTCAAACTCTTGGTCATCGAGACCTTTTCCATCTTCACACTTTATTACATGGCTTTAATGGTTTGTTGTTCGTATATAGTGTACACTGCCAAATTATCAGGCCTATTTAAAGTTTGCACTACCAAAGTATTAAGCCGAAAAGACATTTTCTATATATTTTGCAGGATTGGATGAGATCCATAGTAACTAGTTTTTATTTGAGTTTTGCTCTCATTTGGCATCACCTTTTTATATGCAATTGTTTTTGGGAGAAAACCGCTTTCTTGGTGGTAAATTCGTGGGCACTTTTGTTCTTAGGAGTTATTGCTCTTTCGATCCCTGTTTGCTACATTTACGTGGCTACCATTTGGATGGTAAGTTTGATAGTTTCGGTTTTAGAAGAGGGTTCTAGTGGTCTTAAAGCGATTGGGAGGGGTTTAGAGCTAATGAAAGGTAAAAGATTAGAACCACACTGATATGGTTCTTTTCGCTTTGGCTAACGGTTTTGTTGTGCTGGTTGCTAAGCTCCTTGCAAGCTATGGTTGGAACATGAGCGCTAAGTTGGCTATAACGATTCTTTTTACAAATGGATTTCTGTTGGTTGTTGAAACTCTTTATGTTTGTGGTGTACACAGTTTTTTACCATGAATGGAAAACAATCCATGATGAGAAGGAAGGAAAAGGCTTTAGTCTTCCCATTGTTAATGTTAAAGCTTAGTGCCATCACAGCTAGTCTCCTCGTTTGCCATATGGTATTAATAAAGGCTAGCAAATCTCGATATTGATTGTTGTATTATATATTTTTCTTAAAAATTAAATATGTAACTACAGATCCTTTCTGCTTTCCTTTTAGGATATAATAAGTATACACTGTTTATTTATCAAAAATTGTTCTGCAGTAAAATCTTGATTACAAAATAAATTATAATATATCTTGTTTAACACACATTACAAAATTGTCTACTTGATTTTGGTGCTACTAGATCCGCTGACACAACTGTGAGGATAATTAGCCTTGAAGAATTCATTTACAATCAAAACAATATATACACGAGAGTCTCCACTATTCTAGGAGAAATAAACTCTAACTAAAAAAAACAACATTGACTAAATCATAATTTTAAATAATTGAATTGTTTTCTTTTTTATCCTCTGTTACAAACCCTAGGTAATATTAAAACTTAATATTAGGGTTCATACATTGTATTTCCTTGGTTGTGTATGCAAGGACGTAGCTACATAGAAGGGTACGGCTTCCAAATCCATACCAAAAACTTTTTTAGTATTATATACACGTAGAAATTTCACTATCAAACTAGTAGAATCTTTTAAATCGAACTCTAGAAAATTTCCCAAAACCCATAGGAAATTTTTTTCAGGCTATGCCCCTGTGTGTATGACTCCGAAAATATTGTAAATGTACAATAAGATTTATTTACTATAATGCTTTTGGTATTTTGGAAGTACGTAGCATTCAAATACACATTCGTTTGATATGTTTGTCCCATTACATTTGTAAGGTTAAATAACTTTTTAACTTTAAATGCTACGTTCAATAAGATGCTTTAGAAGTTGTGACAAGAATTAGAGGTGATGGTATACAAGTTTGAAGGAAGAACATGTAGGTTTTACAATTTGTAGGGTCTGGATATTTTTTATAAAATGTGTATATATAATTTACTATCAGTTTGAAGTATTTCGATGTTATTCTTAAAAGTTTTAGGCGATACTTAATTACAAGAATAAATACAAGAATGAATACGAGTGTTTTGTTAAAACAGGTGTCCCACAATTACACCACAACCGTTTCTTATAAAGAGAGACAACCATCATCACTACTCAGTTGAAACGTTGCAACTCATTGTACACTATTGATGGTTATAACCGTCTGGCAATTTGACATTACACCATCGAAAAATCATCAACTTCATCTCTATCATCGGTAGTTAGACAATTTTACTCAGATACCACTATTGACCAAGTTTACCATTATATACTTGGTTACTACTGATTGTATTTGCTATTGATGACCCAATTTCCATTAATCATTTACTATGTTCAGACTTGTCACGAATGATTAAAGTTGTTGCTGACCACAGTTACGATAGTTACCATAATCAATGGTCTTGGTTACTAATATCACCTACAAAACAACATAAGGATAAATGAAATAATTTAGATAGGCATAATTTTGAGAGAAAGTAGAGACGGATTTCAAATGCCTTGTGATATATACCAGTAAATTGAGAAATTTAGTGATGGATTATTGATCGTATAACAAAAAACACAGCTTCGGTATTTTATGCCTCAGACTATTTATAACATTTTGGTTTTTAACGTTCTAAAGGGATAACAACCTGACTTTTAACTTGTTTTTGTTAACTTATTGAATTATATAAGAAAACCATCATAAATTCATTACTAAAAGTTATTACTGGAAAATATAACATAATACTCCAATGGTAAATATAATTAATTCTAGAATAGAAAAGTAAATATTTTATGGGTTAAGTTATTGTACATATGAGTTTTAACATACAGAATATCCTTAACGTAAAAACAAGGCCTGCTCAACGTTTTTTATAGACCTAAAGCAAACTCTAAACATGGACCCTTTTCATGTTGTTTTGTGTGTGTGTGTTTTTATATTAACTTAGTATAGTGTATATGTGTTAGGATTACAAGATAAAGACACCAATCAAACTTATAAGCTTATAGTCTATCACTATATAGGCACACATATATAATTTTATTATATATATATTCAAGACTAAACTGTTATAGAGAATTAGCAATACCTTTTTATAGCTTTACACAACTTCTCCCTAAGATTTCCATAGGCCTTCATCCCATCATTTACAAATTAACTAAAACAATCCAACTACACAGACAAGCAATAGAAAATGGGTTCAATCAATCAAATTAAGCTACAGAAAATAAAAAAAAAATCAATAATATATTATATGATGGTCCCTTCGAGGACATCTTATAAAATTGGAGCGATACAAAAAATATCAGCATGACCCTGCGTAAGCCAATGCGGGGGAACTATTTAATAGAAACACATGTCTCTTAAGAGAAAGGTCTTAGGTTCAAACATGTGCAAAGGAGTAATTTAAAATTTAGTGGCCTAAAGTAGGAGAATAAAATTTTTTCGTTAAACAAATGATATGATTGAAGAATCAAACTGTTAAGTGTTACTAGCCTGTTAATGCCAAAAGGGAAGAAGCAAAATACCCATTACAAATATAATTTTTAATCGATTGAAGGAACAGGTTCGATCAATGAAGCAGAATTGTAGCAACAATATTGTGTTGGGAAAAAGCGGGTGTTTGTAGGTCAGAAACAAGAGTTAAAAGAAACTTAGTCGACTGCTTCTCATTAAACAAATGCTTCAGAGAATACTACAAAATGAAAGAGAATAAGTACAAGTGTTTTTTTGACTAATTTTCTTTGTGCAACTAGACTCCCTATTTATGGATAAATGACTCAAGAAACAATGACATGCAAACCGAGTCATACTCCGGAAAGAACTCAACTAACATAACATTCACAATGATCAAACATCGACGTTTATTCCATGCACTACGAAAACTGTTATGCTGAATATTCAAACACTAACCAACACTCTCCCCATTAGTGTTGGTACCATCATTTCTTCAACTCCAAAAATACTTCGCATCTCTACAAACTTGATTCGAGGCAAAGCCTTTGTTAGCGTATCCGGCCTTTGTAGATCGCCAGGTTACGTTCTTCACTTCAATTTGTTCCCGCCCAACACATTCACGTACAACATTCATGGAAGACGGGATTTTTCATTAAAGCATTTGCGGATTCATTATCTACTAACAAAAGTACTCTTTATGCTTCTTTACTGGTTAGCTCGCTGATCAAGCTTCTTAACCACAATACTTCATTAATCATCATTAGAACTTGTTATAGACTAAATGATGCTAGTGAAACATAAGCATACATGCACTCATCACCACTGTTCCTCACCCATATATTACTTTCAAAACAAACAAAAAAAAAACCTAAAACCACACAACCACAAAAGTTTTTTCTGGATTATCCTATATATAAAATTCCACCCACTTTTCCTAATCGACTTGCACTCCTTTCGTTTGTGCTTAACCCATATGAACGCCAAAGATTGTATTTCATCAAGCATCCCATCCATCGATACTCTTTTTTCCGTTGAAAATTACGTCGTTCCGAGCTTTCCATACAACCCAACATGTCGTGAACACAACCGTTTGTACCATTCTTTTTTTTTGTTACGAAACGTTGACATTTTTATACATCTGAATGAGATCTTGAAAATTGAAAGCATAAATCGGTGGGATTTTCATCCAATATATACTGATCCTTTGCCATGTTAATGCCACAATGAGGTACTCCACAAATATGTGATTTGCATCTTCCTCTCTATCAGTGTACATACAACACATTGTCGATCCATGTAGAATATAACATAAATTCATCCCTAAAAGTTATTTACTGTAAATATAACATAATACTCCAAAAGTAAGTATAATTAATTTTGGAAATAGAAAAGTAAATATTTTATGTGTTAAGTTATTGTACAAATGAGTTTTAAAATATAGAATATTCTTAACGTAAGAACAAGGCCCGCTCAACGTTTTTACATGCCTAAAGCAATTTGATTCAAAGTGTTATCTTAGAGGTGGGATAATTCTTATAAACCATTTGATCTTGAGTTTGATTTCCAAAGATGGTTTCTCCCATATTTATTGGATTTACTTCTAAAATGGTGTATATGCATTATAGCCTATTAGATTTTTGCGAGTTACACGCTGCAACGTCCACGTATAGTTCACTATTTTTACGTTTATTTTTTACGGTTTAACAGCTCACTCGAAACTCACAAGTCCTAAGCCGACTTAGTTATTTTTTGCTATGTTTTACCTAAACCAACAGACACCTCCGACATCCAAACTACAAATACAACCAACACGGTTTTCCCTTCCTTTCCGGAGAGAGAATCACTAGCATCATGGTATGCAAAGTCACGAGTAGTCTAGAATATAGCTTATGTGCAGATGTGTGCACAAGCCCAGTTCCTAGTGCAAACACCTGTAAAACAAACACATATGCAACACGCATCGCCACACCCAAATGCAACGCGTTCAATCAATTCACTAGGAGTTCAGTTACGACACCGAGTCACACCAGCAAACGCCTTCGCGCGCGACATCAAGACACATCGGTGAACAACAACAATAACACAGAGACAGTCATCAAAATATAATCAACACTTGTAACACATACACTAGCACGGGTAACTATACCTACCACACCGCGACCCTGAAGGCATATGCAAGTACGCGCTGACTAGCTCTGTGAAGGATGATAAATGAATTTGACAGAATGTCAGACGGGTATGATTCATCATACCAAGAAGGAGATACCACAAGTGCATTCAGCTGACTCCTACTAGGTCACGAAACATACAAACTTCGCGCGCAGGGTAGGATTCAGCAGCAGAGCATGATTTTTAGCTTAAGTTACAGGCCAGCAGGCGTAGACGAGAAATCAAAGTTTGTCAGGGAAATTGCAATGGCTCCACTAGAGAAAACCAAATTACCACCCAATGTTGGGAAGTACAACAGCCTCACTGATCCCAATGACCATATACAAATATTCACAAGCTTAGGAGTTGTTGGAGGATTAGCACTCCTAGTTTGGTGTCATCTGTTGTTCAAACCCTCATCGGCATATCGCGCGCGTGGTTTGACAGTTTACCATCAGGGAAGAGTCCTGGATGGATTTTCAAGAAACAATCTTAGTGCATTTCAACCAACGACACATATATACCAGGGAACCAGCAGGTGTTCCTGACATCTGGCGGAAAGAAAACGAAGATATAGAAGACTTCATCACAAGTTATAACAAGGAATGCTTAGAGATAAGCAATGTGGGTGATGAAATCATGCGCATACATTTCATGAGAGCGGTCAAGTGTGACGATTTAATCCAAAGGGTATCCTAAAGGGATGGGTGTCCAAAAGACTAGGGATTGCGGTTGCAAAGATCATTGCGCAAACAGAAAAAATCTGACCAGCGACGAAGGCCGTCAGTATAGTCATAACCAGACATCCAGTTACCAAGAATCCAACATACGTAATAAGAAAGGGCAAAATCCACCATGGAAAACGTCTGCTTACAATGAAAGAACTCACTCTTCAGAAGATGCACGTGCAACAATCAATTGAATCAGATACAACAAAGAGGTTAAGCAAGAATATAGAGAAAGGCAAAGGACACCCCTCACCAAACCCCGTCTGAAGTGTTATCCACTGAGAACCACCATTTTAAGGCCGTGCAACAAATGCGCAATAAAAAAGGGCAATACCTAAATATTTTCTGCGATTATCATAAGGATTCTAGCCATTTAACTAATGACTAAATTATTTTACGACAAGATATCAAAAGGGCGTTGAAGAGTGGAAAATGGACACATTTGATAAAGAATGTTAGAAAAGACACACATCATATCAACCGAAGAGATGAAGGGCCAGGCAATACAAAACTACGTCGTTTGGAGACCTACATGGTGCAAGGGGGCCCCAAAAGAGGGAAAAAGAAATCACAACAAATGAGCGAACGACTACACATGACGCGAACAACAAGTCATCTTCCCCGTTGTTAGGGCGGGCCACGAGAAAAACGACCATTTGTGATCTCAGGCGTGCTAGGTCACTTCTAAATAGATTATATTTTCATTGACCCTTGCACCACCGCGGATATCATTTACGAACAATGCTTAAACCAATCCGACCCAGAAAACAAGGCACGCTTAGAACCGGTCGGTTTACCCTCTGACTGGATTCTGCAATGAAGCTGTATTTCCGCTGGGCTAAATATCGTTTCTAGTTTTATTAACGGATGGAAAGAATTTAAGAATAGAGGATGTCACATTTATGGTGCTACTGCTACTTCTCGCCATGATATCCTTCTTGGAAGGAAATCTCAAGTAGACTTTAGCATGATTTGCTCGGGGCCTCATTCCGCGGTTGGGTTCCCAACTAAGACAAGAGTCGTAATTATTTATGCAAGCAAAGAAGTTTGGTAACGGAAGAGGCGTACCCAGCAAAAGTAAGCAAACTGACACCGCACACTAAGCAAGAGAAGTGGATCCTCAACAGAAAATACCAAGATCAAACGGTTACTCTAGGACCAAAATATCGGAAAACATTCACGTCTTTTGAAACAATTATTATTGAAAAACATGGATATCTTCGCCTGGACCCCAACAGACATGTTTGTGTCCCATACAATATCGCTGAGCACCACCTACACGTCTTAGAGAATGTCAAACCATGCATCTTACGTGAGGTATGATACTGGAAAGAGCAAGTGATAGAACTAGTGAAAGTAATTAGGCTCAGAAAAGAATCGAGCAGTGAAAGAGCGAGTGATAGAACTAGTGAACGCATGCATCTTACGTGAGGTACGATACTGGACTTGGGTTGCAAACCCAGTAATGGTCTAGAAATCAAATGGTGGATGGCATATGTGCTTCGATTATAAGGATCTGAACAAA
>CAMTDV010000023.1:87297820-87309329 GCA_947069175.1 Scalesia atractyloides
GTGGAGGCCAAGGCCCTAGCTTCTACAACGACGATGGTGATACGGAAATTCATTTGGGGACATCTCATATGCAGATTTGGCCTTCCCCTCCGCATAGTCATTGACAACAGTATTTATTTCGTTGTAGAAGATCTACAAGACTAGTTCAAAGAGCTGCATATAGAGCATGTCTTCTCATCGGTGGCACATCCACAAGGGAATAGCCAGGTCAAAAGTGTAAACAAGTGCATCGTGGATGGAATCAAAGTGAGACTCGGGACTCAAAGGAGGGGTTGGGTGGATGAACTCCCTAGTATCTTATGGGCCCACAGAACTATGTCTAAAACCATCCATGGAGAAACTTCTTTTAGTCTGGTGTATAGATCAGAGGTGGTCATTCTAGTTGAGATTGACCTTCCATCTCCATGGATGCTCTCCATCAACACCATTGACAATGAAGAAGAGCGTCGTATAGACTTGGATCTATTAGAGGAAAGGAGAGAGATGGCAGCCATCAATGAGCTCAAGTACAAGATAAAGCTAGAAATTACTAAAACAGCAAGGTGCGCGTATGCACCTTTAATCCTAGCGAGTACATCTTCAGAGACAATGAGGCCTCCAACATGGAGCACCTAGGCAAGCTTTCCCCTTAGTGGGAAGGACCCTCGCAACTATCTTTGTATGAATGACCATAGGCCCCCCACATTATATTAAGTACAAGAAGTGTTGTTTACATTACTTCTCGAATTACCTTTATGAGTTTTATTTAAAAATGAATATACGACTTTGGGTATATGAAAAAACATCATCGGCCTACAACGACAGTATACATGGGCTATGGACCTCCAAGGCTTGTCCCGATCAAGTGCACAGTCGGGTCCACCTTATTCACCTATCTGTCTTAGCCAATATTTATTCTTGTTACCAGTACAAAGCAGTTTACATATGCACAAATTGTAAAACACGTTCAATTCAAACAAATATCTCAAGGCCAATTATATTAACATCAAAACAAGGTACTTAACCGACACACGTTTGTACTATCAGAAATTGTTTAAATAAACATAAGTACGATTAAAAACGTGTCCAACGAAACATAAAACGTAAATTGTTTTAAGAAGTGTTACAAGGTCACATGACCATTCCACGGCATGCAAGCCGGTTTGACTCCTAAGGGTCAAGTTGCCTGCTGGTACCTACACCACCACCTGTGGCCCCAGCACTTGTACCTCCACCTTGTACCTCCACCTTTTAACATGAAGCCAGCAATACATCCATAGCCACACCTTTCCATGACAGTTTATCAATGGCCCTCGGAACCCCAATTCCAAAGTACCAAACTCTTTGCGTTTGATGCGAAAATGAGTGTTACAATCGGACTTGAACATTTCAAAGTCATTATCTGGTTTCCCTTCAAGGGAAAATGCTTTACCCTCAGCATAACCGTCCTTCCGACCACTATCATAGTTTACTCCATTGAGCTCGAGCATATAATTTCATAATTCCTCATACGCCATCAGCGAGCCAGCAAGTTGTACATAAAACAACACAAAACATGAAAATCGCACAAAGAGTAGGGGAGAAGGCACCTAACTAAAGGACTCACTAACAGAATTCCACGATTGATAAGCCATTTGCAATCCTCACCCAACAAATACGACACCATCTCTGAAGCTTTAGCTTGAGCCTTGTGATTCTCAACCGCTTTTTCCAACTCATCAATGCGCGCCAAAGCATCCTCATTCGCTTTTTGAGTTGCATTGGCTTGGGCATCCTTTCCCTTCACAATCACTGAGAGGCGCATTACTTCTGAGTTAGTATTCTCGTATTAACCCTTCCACTTCACAGTTTTAAGTCTCTATTGGATTTACACGATACAGCCCATTCTTACTTGTGATCTACGTTTAGTTTCTACTCTTTAGCCAGTTTCTCCTCCGCATCACTTACCCACCAATTCAAACCCTTATTTTCCGCATTAAACTTCTCCCTATCAGCAATAAACTCCCTTTGCTCAGCTTCAATCTCCATGACTTTTTCAACCATCGACCTCCATTCACGTACTATCTTTTGGGTAGTCACAAAATAGTTCACCCCAAGATGAGCATGGTTATCCAACAACCTGAAGTGATCCCTATTTTTTTGATATAAATGTTCGGCAGGGGGAAGAGACTTGGAATAAAAACTCATGACAGTTATCCAAGCTGTCCATCCGAGACCCTTACACAAGAGACTAGCGAGGGGGTGGGGTAAATTATCACAAGCAGGATTATAAGCCATTCATGACCCACTTGCTTCCCTCCTGCCATAATTGGACCCACCCCGTCCTTCAAAGTGTCCACGCCATTCACCACCAAATGGCATGCGACGTGTATATTTGGTGACTGGAGGGGTGGCTTCACTGGACTCCACATCCGTCTCTATACCTTCAACACTTTCGCAAAAAGCCACCCAAGAAGAGTATACGGTTGTACTTTCTCCACAAACACAGTTTCCATAGCACCTTTTGGACCCTTCCCCTTAAAGTCTACCGGACGGACATGGTCCCTAGTTGGATTTTCACCAAACAAGGCAGCTAACGGTGATTCAGGGCCGAGGATCGAGGAAATGTTAGGAATAATAGGCTTTGAGGAGTGAGTAGTTGATCGTCGAGACCTTGAACCAACCACCCTCGAAGACCATGCAAATATAACTCTAAGTCTCACCCAAATAAATACCAAAGTGGAAAAGAAATACAGTAACCTATGGAAAAAAGGTCAATACCTTTTCGCTCAGCAGACTCTACAAACAGTTCTTCAAGAATGTGGCCAGATTTCTTCTTAAGAACACTTAAGTCAACCTCACTCTCAGACGGCGCTGGCCCCTCAGGTTGGCGTACTAGTTTCCGCTTCTTCTTAGACACATTCAGAATGGCTTAAGTATCTAGCTTACGCTTACATCAGCTAAGATTTTTCTTTTTTCTCCACGATTTGTGTGATGGTGGTTTGATCCTCCTCAACCTCCTCAACAGTTAATATAATGCCTGCATCCAATTTAGACAATCTGTGGGATACAACATTATCCAAATACCAAAGATGAGAACAGTGTTTACCGATCTGCATTCCCGATTGGGTTTGCACTTCGGGTCTCTCCTGCACCAGTTCATCGGCAATAACCTCATGATCCGTAGTCACATGTTTAATATGAGCAGCAGCTTCAGAACCTGGAGGCTTCACATTCGGACCTGTAGATTTGTGTGAGACCGATGAATGAGACCATCAGAGGAAGTAGTAGACTCCTCACTCGAGAGAAGAATAGTCTCCCCTCAAGCAGGAGACTTCATGGCCTCAGGCTTCACTGAAACAAGGGATACGTACCTCTGGGAGTAGCAACATGTGTACCCAAACTCTCCTCTGTTGGGTCATGAAAGTAATCTTTTTATTTGCACCAACCACGAGAGCTCTCCCTCTCAGGAAGTTACCGCGTAACCATTTCACCACCAACCTTCGGGTCCAAGGCGTTGATCAGTCCATATGTTGTAAAGTGAATTCTGATAAATAACCCAACACCCAATCATACAAGCGCAAAAGAAAGCATACGACAAAATTTCACCTTTGTACTTGTACCATAGACAGGCGCTCCCCTTGGGTTTGTGCGCACCCACAACATGCTCATACTAGCTGCCACCAAAGCTGCCTCATCCAGTTAAAGCATAGCGGTAAGGCAATTAGCCAAAGTCTTATACCATTGCTCATCCGTGTACGGCAACACTGGCAATTTGGGAATGCCCTTGCCAGGACGACGGTAATGCATATCAATAGGTATTACACCACGGGGGATGTAAAAGAATTTGTGTTTCCAATCATGTAAGCTCATGAGCGGATCCTTAATGCAAGGTAAAACATTGGCGGTACATGAGTTGCAAGAATATAAGCCACCAGTGCAAGAGACATAGTAAAAAACATTAAACATGTCAACTGAAGGGATCAAATGTTGTGCCCGACATATAAACTCAAAATGAGTAATCTAGGGCATGCCAATGAGACTAATTTGAGATACATGAACTTTGTAGCGAGTAAGAACTTCTACGAGAAACTTGGTGATCGGCAGACGCAAGTTACCTTCCCTAAAGAAGTCGCTATACAAAGTGATGTAACCAGGAGGAGCATCAAGAGGTGTACTTTCGGGAGTAGAAACTAGACACCCTAGTTTACAGGAAACTAGAAAGTCCATCATATTTGTTGACACTCATCTTCTTTCCAGTTGATGATGGCTTGATCTGCCCTTAAGGGGTCTTTAGGTTTTGACTTCTTCCCCTTCCGGGAACCCTCCGATTTGGACGAAGTAGACATGATTTACAGAAACGAAGAACTCCAAATACAGGTAGTAAGATGCAAGAAGGAAGACGAAGAGGAAATAAATCACCACATGAAAGTAAAAAGGTAGGCTTTCTTATGGGAGATCTCGGGATATTTATACCCATCGCATTTAATGCGATTGGGAGTCGTACCGATAAGTGGGGAACTCCAACTAATAAGAAGATGACACGTCAGGTGGGAGAAACTACAATGGCAACTTATAAGGACGCGTGCCCGTCATGCGCCTGCCAATCGCCGTAAAAAGCACCTGTCACCCTGATGTATCTCAGCAAAAAGTGACTGCTCTACCCCCTGATGTGATAAACACTTTAACCGATAGAGCTACGGTGACAGACGTCAGACATCAATATCATCATGAACCAACAACTTGCACCCTTAGCTGGATAACTTCCCCTTAAAGAAACAATTCATTCGCTTTTTTGGCTCACTTCTATACGCCGAAATCCATGCGCATTTTTGGCTCACTTTTGTAGACCAAAATCCATGCACCGTTTTGGCTCACTTCTGTACGCCAAAATCCATGCATCGTTTTAGCTTACTTTCGTACGCCAAATTCCATGCGCCGTTTTGGCTCACTTCGGTACGCCCAAATCCATGCACTTTTTTGGCTCACTTTCGTACGCCAAAATCCATGAGCCAGTTTGGCTCACTTCTGCACACCGTTAGTGCATATAGATCCATCACATTTAAGCACGTGCCCTTAAAACATAAAAATACTTTACGAGTCCAGAATCCATCCAAGGTATAAACCCATCTAGAAGCCATATTGGATTGGGGGGAGTTGAAGAGGTAGGGCCCCAAACCACCTATGAACACGTGTCAATGGGACCGCACCATTCTAAGGAGATTTAGAAGGTTCTAGAGGAGTATACATGGCGACACAAAGATGCTCCTAGTAGACACGGAAGGACGACATGTGGTACCAGTTATAAGGCGCCAACACCGCCATAATATCTTCATGGGATAGGCCGACATCAAGTACAAAAGGACGCTGAGCTGGAGCGAATAACCATATGCAACGTCCCCTCCACTACACGACAAGGCCTGGTTGCGTTTAACGAGACATAACATATATTCCTCCTTGTCGAACAGCTGGCAAACAACCAGCTGGCAGTCCTTCTCCTTTACAGTTCCCTGGCTATAACTAGAAGTCTCAACCTCCAGGTTTAAGGATATGTTCTTTCGCTCTCTCATTCTATACACACACTTATTCTCAAAGAGATTACTTATTTCTCACGTCAGAGAGTGGTTACAAGGAGAACCCCCATCTTTTTCTCCTTGTGACGAGTCAACGGTGTTGTTCGTTTTGAAAGATCATTAGGAAGAATCAGCCATCTGTCGAGTGATGGAAGGAAGTTGAACCAACATACACGAGACAATCCGACTAAATGGCATTGTGTTATCTAGTGTTTCTACAGTCCCATAATTAGACCATAAGCCTTTCTTATATAGAGAGACAATCATCATAACTATTATGTTGAAATGTTGCAACTCTTTATGAAGTAGGATACTTGTTGACCGTTGTAAGTGTCGACAGTTAGACGTCTAACTCAATTATTACTACGGACAACCAAGTCAACATTAGACAACCCATAGTAAGGGTGTTTTTTTTTTGTGCCATGCATTTCTTGCCTAACCAATCAAAACGTTTCTCTCTCATTCCCTACACGCAGCACTTATAAGCACCACCTATTCTCTTCTTTCTTCTCTCTCTCGCATTCGGTTTTTTTGATTTTATAAAAGAACAAAATCACGCTCTTTTCATGTCACCCTCTTTTTCCTCCACCTAACCTTAATTATATACTATTGTTCGTACTTTTCACGAATGGTCAAAGTACAATACGGAGGGTCAAGAAACGAAGCAATATTTAGGTTGCTTGGTGTGGGGATAGACCTCCTTGAAGAACGACTCGTCACATCAGCGCCACGTCAGAGTCTTTGGAGGACGCCTCTCTAAGAATGGAAAGAAGGAAATGAGTGACGATCCTACCCCACCTAGTTAATTTTTTTTAATTTTGGAAATTAAATATTAATTCAAACATTACATTAAAAAACCAACCTAATATTAAAAAAATAAAAAACTACCAGTCTTCATCTGGCATGTCGTCGTGTGTTGTTCCAAATGTAGTCCACCAAGTCCGCTTGTTGGTTGTGATGTGTGTACTCGTTACGTAGAGAGTATCCGTTTAAATCTTGTTGTTATGCACACACTGGAACAAAATTCCCGTTAGAAGCGTTTTCGTCGTAATCACAGATCGCTCTACCCTCGTCTTCGATGATCATGTTATGCCGCAAGATACAAGCACATATAATGTATCGCAACCTCTGTGGTGTAAAAGAACGTGCTGGATATTCAATGATATGCCACTTTTTTGTAGAACCCCAAAACACCGTTCAATGTCTTTCCTCACCCCCTCTTGAAACTTGACAATTTTTTTCTTTTATCGTCTGTCGGGTGCGGAATAGTTTTAACGATTGTAGAGTACGTTGGGCATATTCCATCTGCAAGGTAGTAACCGCGCCTGTATTCCACCCTCGAAATCGTAAAACTTGTGTCTGGACCTGTTCCTTCGATTACATCATCAAATATTTGTGACCGGTAGATGATGTTAAGGTCATTAAGTGAACCAGGCAAACAAAAAAAGGCATGCCAAATCCAAAGATCATGTGACGCAACAGCCTCTAATACTATAGTTGGATGACTATGATCGCCCCGAGTATATTGACCTTGCCAGGCAGTAGGGCAGTTCTGCCAGGGCGAGTGCATGCAATCAATGCTTCCGAGCATTCCTGGAAAACCATGTCTTTCTTCGTGCACTTGATACAATTTTTGGACGTCGTTTACGTTTGGTTTCCGCAGATATTTCTTGCTATATAACTTCCCGATCCATTTGAAAAACTTGTGCAAACATTCACGTGAAGTTCTTTCGGACATCCTTAAATGCTCGTCCAACGAATCGGGTGCAGTCCCGTATGCGAGTAGGCGAATGGCCGCGGTACATTTCTCTATAGTGGTGAATCCCATACGGCCTCTGGCATCGTATCGAAGTGTGAAAAACGGATCAGACTGCGCCAGGTGGTCTACTATACGTAAGAATAGTCGACGACTCATTCGGAACCGACGTCTAAATATCTCGTCCATGTACACAGGTTCATCGGCAAAGTAATTGGCGACTAAACTATCATGCCCAGCTAAATATTAACAACAAATTATATAAATTAGGAAAATACACCAAAATAAAGATACACTAAAAAATTAAATACATTATTTTATTAAAAAATACACTTCAAAAATTAAATATCTTCTTGGTGTCGATTTAAAGCGGTCGCCCTAGTTTGCGGTTGTGACGACGTTTTCTTCCTCTTCCTCCTCCTCCATGATCATATGTGTTGCGTGTGTAATCAAGTTTGCAAAAAATAATTCGCCCTCATCCGAGGATGATGAACACCACGATGAAGAAGAAGAACAAGACATGCCTATATTTTTAAAATTAATATGGTTGTATATGAAAAATTAAGAGTGAAGGAAAAGATTTAGGTTAAAAGTGTGGGAATAAGGTGTATATGTTTATAAAGTATGGGAATAAAATATTTAAAAAAATTAATTTTTTTTAAATAAAGGCTACTAGCCTAACGGTTAGTTTTGTCTTTTCCACCCGTCCTCAACGTCTCCTACCCGACGTCTGAGACGACAATGACGCACCTAAAATAGTGTTGAGAGATGTCAACGGACCAGAAAGGCCTGAACGACGGGCTCGCATCCTTATCGGAAAAAGTGGGCTCGCATCAAAGGTAATCAGAGAAATAAAGAGCACAACTTTTCTTTGGGTCACATCACAACAAGAGCCTGACACCAAAATCTTAGCTGGAAAAAATGAAAGTCCTTCACTTTTACTAGCTTTTCAATACAACAGTCCCTTTTATTTTTAATCTTTCTGTTTTGAACCAATGGTCAAATCGGTTGATGACCACACTTATAGATGATTAATATCAACTTGCATCCATTACCACTTTGTATTAATTAAATCTAGTTATACTAGAGCGGTCTTGGTTACACTAATATCACCTGCAAATCATTATAAGGATAAATGAAATAATTTAGATAGCTATATTCTAAAATAGATTTAGGACATATTTCACTTGCCTTGTGATGAATACCATTTTTAATGCCAGATAATTCTAATTTGGTCCTTAAAAAACGAGTAACTTGAGAAGTTATTTTTAAAATTTCGTAATTGCTTTTTTAATAGTATTTCATATAATCGGGCAAGTTACAATCTCTTCCACCGCAACAAATTTAAATACAAACTAAAAAGAAATTATCATTAAAATTAATTTAAAGTTTTTGAGTTTGAATATTAATTGGGTAAATAGGTTCAAATTAGTGCAATCCTTATTTTTGTCACAGTTTTCACATATATTTCCTATTATCATATTCTTCATTAAACATACATTAATTTAATATTATCGAAAAGATTATTCAACAAGAGCAAACATTTTCCGTTCAAAAGTTTTGATTTCTTTTTTTCAAAAATTTATTCAAAGAGATAACCGAATCCAAAATTTGTTGATCATTTTACAGCTAGTTTTGGTTCGCTCACCAACATTACCTTGGATGACCTTAACCTATGCCGGCAACTCTTCATCTTAAGTCCAAAACGTCTCCTTGTAAAAAGTAGAATATTTTTAAGATTTAAAAGTCCAACAATGAAACAAAATTAGATTGATGCTTTGGAACTAACGAAAACAACGTTATAAAAAAATGTATTATTATCATTAACAAACCTCCACTATCCGTACAGTGTTTCAGTCGTTGGTTCCAACTTTTTATACTAATATTTGGAAGCTCCGTTCGCGCTCCGTAAAAACACTGATGTTTTGTTCATATATCCTCCGAATGGACAACCCTTTCGCGATTAATATATTTTACAAAGAAAAACCAGATGAAAATGACATAATTACAAGGCCAACACTACACTTATAACAAGTTTAATCATCAGAGCCAGAAACATCAAAAATGGAAAACAAATTAATCCCTCAATCAGAGTCTTCTTTAGGGTTTTTTGGAGTAATCAGGGAGTCTTTCAAGACGACTAGCAGAAATGGGAGGTGGCTTGTTTCAATCCTACTCCTTGCGATTCTTTCATATTCCCATGTAGATTTTCTTCAGGAGTATACACTTGCACCTGCCACCAATTATTTCATGTGGCAGTTGGCTAATCACCCAAACATAGTTCATGATCTCTTGTATAATTTCGATCAAACTAGTTATGCAGTTGATACATTCAAGGCCTTACGCGAGATAGTCCTCCTTAAACTCTGTATCATTGAGATTTCTTCCATTATCACAGTTGTTTTCTTGGTTGCCACCGTTTGTTCTTCGTATGAAGCTTACACTGCTAATGTTTTAGGCACAAAAGACCTTATCTTGAAAATTTTCAACAGTTGGAACAGATCTCTATTAACTAGCTTTTACTTGCTTTTGCTCTCTTTGGGCATAACTTTTTTTATACAATTGTTATTGTTATAACCTCCTTCTTGCCAGTAAATTCGGGGGCGCTTATGGTTTTAGGAGTTATCGCTCTCACGATCCCCATTTGCTACATTTATATGGCTACCGTTTGGATGGTAAGTTTGATAGTTTCGGTTTTGGAAGAAGGTTATAGTGGTCTTACAGCAATTGGAGGGCTGCAGAGCTAATGAAAGACAAAAGACTACAAGCCTCACTGATGATGGTTCTTTTCGTTCTTGCCAATGGATGTGTTGTTCCTGTTGCTAAGGTCCTTGCAAGCTATGGTGCGAGCTTGAGCACTGAGTTGGTTACATCCATTCCTCACAAATGGATTCTATTGCTTATTGAAACTCTTTATGTTTGTGGTGTACACTGTTTTCTACCATGAATGGAAAACAAGCCATGATGAGAAGGAAGGAAAAGGCTATCACAGCTTGCTTCTTGACTGCCATAATAGTGTTAAATAACGCCTAGCAAATCTTTATCTTGTATCAGTATTTTCCTTATAACATTTTTTCAAAACATTATAGACAAATATTATCTCATACTAGTATGATCAAACAAACCTACACGTTAGTTTAACCATCGTCACATGTTTGACACGGTTCCCTTAAAACAAATTTCGTCCATTTGCAAAATTGTTTAGTTGGGTTAAACAACCAAAACATTAGTAAATGTAAAATATGCTAGAATATTTCATTGATTATTCATCTCCCTCTAGCATGTCTCAAGTTCTCTTCAAGTTTTATGGCTTCGTTGGGTATTTGAAATAATTGGTTCTGGTTTCATATACCTACACTGCGGGCATGCACAAGTATAATAATTTTGGGTCATTCGAACTTATAAATCACTTCAAGTTCTATCCATCCTCTTATGTGAGACAAGCTTCCATCCAATTTTTCAATGCACTTCAATTTCAACCACATAACTTTGAAAATTGATATCTCATTGTCTTAGTTCCATCCATCTTCAAGTAAACCACAAAGGAGTTTGTCGTTTCGTTAATTACACAAATGGAGTTTGTAATTTAGCTCTAGCTACTCACACCTTGTTAACAAATATCGCTTGTAAACATTTAAGTATTCAGTCAAGTGTATAAAGATACACTTTAAGATACCTAAGTTTTGTCTTTGAAGAAAGTTCAAAACCTCTTAAATTTACCTTAGAGGCTTCTGAAGATACTTAAGAAGAACATTTCACGATTAACTAAGAAACAATGGGTATATAAGCTTCCCAACTTTCTAGGACATAATTGGTGAAGGCCGATTTATAAACCGTGATCAGTTGTTGTGACTTAATAAGCTCTAACGTTTTGTAACATCCTAACACAAAATCTAAGCACCTGAGCTGATTGCATAGAGAATATTAAGAAGATAAACGATGTAAAAATCATCAAATGGATTATTGGGAGTCGATCACTTCAGGAAGTGACAAATCGTATTTGCGGCCCATTCTCGACTTGGCTAACATGGTTTGCCTAGTTAAGCCATAATCACCGACTTCAGCAAATCAAGTGTGTGGACTACCCATCCAATTAATTTGTATATGTATTGTCAAGTACTCTAGATATTTGTTAAGAGCAATTTCAGATCAAAATCCCAGATCTGTAGCAACTTGGAAAACAAGATAACCATCTGAGACGACGAACTGCTTCAATTTCTTC